>CAJNSZ010000801.1:12721-50546 GCA_905329745.1 Rotaria sp. Silwood2 | reverse complement strand
CAACTTTTTATGAACATTTCAGATCTTTCTAGTGTTCCTATCACTAGACACTGCTATTGTGAAATTTGTATTTTATATCTTTCAAATAAGGTAGCAGATTTGGTGAAACAAACAATCAAAAGGCCTAAAACTTTCAGAAAACACTATTATCGTTGAAAAGTATTTCTCTGTAAAGTTTCAAATCGAAATTCGAAAATCAATTTTTTTAATATTCCTGAGGGGGGCCACGGCAATCATCAAAAACATACCTTACAAATGGACTATTTTCATAACAATAAGCTATCAACCCAAAATGTTTTCTGCGTATTCATAACTCTTTGGGAACTACATAATGCAAATGGTTTCAACGCAAAAGCGATTCAACAGTTGGTGACCTTCCCTCGTAAGATTTGTTTCTTTTATTGTTTAGATATTTCAAGGTAGCTCCATCATCATGCCAAGATGAAAACCTTCTTTAATCAGTATGCGAACTTCTTGAACAAATCTTCTATGGTTTACATCTATATTTTATTCTTTAGAGATTTATTGAAAAAATTATTTCGGTTTCTATCATCATTTTATTCTCATTCAAATGTATTATCGGAATTTTTCACGTATAAACTTTTTGCAAATATTTTGAATTATATTCGACAAAGTAGTAGTCATACATTTTCGAAATTAACATTGATAACTGGTGCAATGGATGTTTTACACCATATTACAACAAAGTAATGAGCTTATAGATTGTTGATTTAAATTTTGTCTTTTCGATTAGATCGAAATGGTTTGTCATATTTGATAATGAATATCTTCAACAAATGGCTGATCTATTGATTGCTCTATGTAACTTTAGTCTTTAATGTTTTAAGATTTAACATACACTTCGGCGATTCTCAGACAATGTTTTTTTAAATACTCGGTTGAGAATGTACATCGAGATTACTAATTGAAAATAGCTTACGGATTTTTTTTTACTTATCAGATATCTTGGAACTATCGAACTCTAAGTTTAATATTTATACTTAGGTTATTGAAACTTTTCACGAAGGGTGTGGGTGTGGGTGTGGGTGTCATATTTTCTTTATCCACACCCACCTAGACCCACACCCACACCCTTATTCAATTATTGACAGAAGATTAAATCTTTTTGTGTTTATAAGTTTAATAATTGTAGTTCACTAATAAATCTTATGATATATGAGTCATTTCTACGCTTAGAAGTAGAAATAAAAATAAAAACCAAGAAACATTTTAATAGAACTCGAATAGTCAGTTTCTATATTTTTATACAAAACAGTAAAGAGCAAGTAATGAAAAAAGATGATGTAGTACATGCTAAGCAATATATTTTTCTCAACAATGTCATCATTTTCTCCAGTTTTATGAATACCATAAAACTAAAGATTGCAACGTTACTGAAGTATTAATGCATACTTCATGTCAAGGTAAACAGATTTCGGCTTGGTCAAGATTCAAAAGATCTATTTTTTTAATATTTTTAATGGTTTTCAAAATGAAATCTTCTCGCATGAAATAAGTGCACCGTTTTCCTCGAATAATTTTAACAGAATTTACGTAAATCTCTTTTTATAGTGACAACCTTATCCGTTACTTTCTCAACTAAATATAAAAGTATAGCTATTTGATTATTTATACTGTTACGATGAGAAAAAGTTCAAACTTTTGACGATATTCTTAGGGAAAATTTGATGCACGCTCTTGTGATTTCTTTAAATTCATATCGATCTCTGACCTCTTTCATTAGTTCACTAGTTGTGATATCGCTGCGGGTGAAGAATTGAGCAAGATTCATACCCAGATAATCATACTCCACATCGATGTACTTTTCTAAAAGTACACAAAAGCATATTTTAAATACTTTTACTTTCTCCAACACTACGCACGAAAGGATCGATGAATCTAGAGATGTCAAAAGAAAACAGGAATCAATTATTCAATCAGTTTCATCGTTATTCACTTCTGATTCGTGTATAAAATGAACGACCAAGTTGAAACATCAGATTATTTATCATAAAATAAATACCATCTCTCTACTTCTTTTTGTTCGTTTTATAGAGAAACCTAAAGCTAACTAAATTGAGCTGACTATATCATGTAATCCTATATGTTTAGCTGGAAGTTTATATTTGATTGATGCAAAAAATATTGAAAAAATACAAATAGAAAGCAGAAATACTGTTAATAGATCGTACATTTATCGATTATGCAATCTGATTTTACGAGAATCATGTCAATTTTCATGTGTGGACATCGTCAATGTAACAACTGTTGATCTAATTTGAATATGAGATGTTTTGTTATCAAGGGATATGGTCAAATGTACAGAATGTCTTGAACAAACCCAGAAAAATGAAGTCTGTTATCAAACCATTTTCTATTCAAAAAGTAATTTGTTTTCTTTAAAGATACTACTCGATCGAACTTTCAACAATCATATGTTCATTGAATAGTTTATTTAAAGATTAAGAGGTAAAAAAGAATATACTTTGTAATATCTAATTTAATTAAAATGCGAATACATGCAATGAATCATTATTTTAGGAGCACCTTAAAGTTAAAGATTTTAATTCAATTTGAGAATTTTGTGGAGAAAAATTCAATTCACAATGTGTTAGGATATTATCCTTATTTTCTTATATTCTTCCCTTTGTTGTTTTCTTTTCGTATGATATGTGTCTATTTGCTCTTTCTTTCGTTCTTGGAATATTTCCCGACGTTCTATGTATGGATATAGTCCACTTGGTAAATTCCATATATATTGTTTTCTTTGTTGGGATTTCATTGAGAAATTTTCCCAACATTTTTCTTTTTTTCCAAGTTGATTATATATATATGTTCGTGGTTTCTGAATAAAATGATTAGCAGCGAGCATTCTAACTCACTGATAAGACTTGACGAACACAAACATATTACTGTACCTTGTTCACTGAAAGAACTCATTAAATTAAAAAAATAGAAAATTAATATAATTTCAATTGAGTTATGTCTATGTGTAAGTCGAAGGCATCATTTTCTCATTAGGTTGCGAAAACAAAAAAGGATTATTATCGAAAAATTCGATATTTTAAAAAGATGAAATAATTCAGGATTAAAATTTTGGGGTTACATTTTGTTCGATTATCTTTTTTTATTAAATAACAACAATTATTTGATGAACTTGAATGCCCGATTTGTTTAAGTCTGTCGAGCTCAACTATCAGAGCATTATTTGAAATTCTTTTTGAATTAAAAATGACAAATTGTAATACTCACTCAGTCTACAAGTGAAATGATACTATAGATACAATATTCGTAGTCTAAATAAAAAAGCTGATAAAAATTTCATCTATTATCGAAGGAATAATCCAAATTTCTTTGAAGCATAGTTGAATGCTATCATTTATTCTCTTCATCCTTTTTGAAACTAATATGTTTTTTTATAGTGTTATCTGTACCGTAATTCGTTTTCTTTCATATGAAAAATAATTAAATATGAATACTTAAAATGTGTTTTTAGATATTGATATCAATTTTGTCATATGAATAGAAAACTTGGAGGTATAGAACAAAGCAGAGTTAGGATGATATTATGATTCTTTTGTAAAGAATCAAAAAATGACACATTGGATAATATTTGATATACTCAACTGACTAACGTAGAAAGTTCCACAACTGATAAATCACTTTTGGGTCGAGACTGCATTATGTAGAACCAAATTAACTCTGAATTCTCTGAAAACACCAGGAAAACTTTTCGAATTTTGATTTGAAACTTTATACACAGACAGACGTCAATGAGAACAGTGTTTTTGTGAATATTTCAGATCTTATTATTGTTTTTATGTTAAGATACAGTTATTGCAAAAGATTGTCTTCTACATTGCTCACATAAAACACCAGGTTCGATGTTCTTATTTAAGGATGGAAGCAAATCACAAGATTTGAATCTTTCAAAATAAGCTGAAGATATATTTCTTCATAAAGTTTTCAATCAAAACTAGAAAATCAGTTTTTCTGTTGTTTCTGAGGAATTCTAAGGCATCCATCCAAAAACTACCGTGAATTTACAGTATGTCCATCACAATAAGCTAAGACCCTGAACTTATCAATCTATTCAGTACCTTCTCTTGGAGTACAAGACGACCAGATCCTAAGATCCAGCCGCGTCAAGGTGGCCCAATCTCGATCATTGATCGATCTCTCAACATGTTCTCAACTAAATGTTAATCGAGAAATAGTCTAGAAAAAAGATATCGAAAAATTCATAAGTTCATCATGTTTCGTCGCCTTGGTTATATGTCGCTGTATTCACAACACAAACTCCTCAATGAACGATTAGCCAATAGATCACGACACATCTAGAGTACGATACATTTTATTTACGTGTATTGACTGAACTGTATGCGAGAACTCAAATTTATCTCTGATAGAAAATATTTCAGTGTTTCGTGTTTTTTTCGAAATGTAGGCTTTTGCAAAATTCGTTCTTATTTGTATCATTCGGATGCTTTGTTATGGTGCTCGTATACGGCTCGATTACGGTGTCTCTACGGTCCAGATCAGATGATGGCATATAATCGCATTTTTGCCATGCCTACATCATACTTTCATCGTATACGGTCACAATGTAAACACTTGCAAAAATAAACAAGCTTCTGGAAAACCTCTATTTACATCGTGACAAATTTGGGGTGGGTGTGATTAAAAGTTCCCCATACCCACAATCTAAAATATACTTTCTTTTATTCTTTTCAGCTGTATTATTATCAAATTATATCTGATATGGGTTTGGGTATCCTATTCTATACTCACATCCACTTCCAAAACAGAAGAAAGTAGACCTGATGTATTTATGACTTCGTAAATCACAAAAGGACGTCGGGCACACACGCGAACTTACTCCTACCGCCTGATGTAAGCAGTTCGAGAGCTATGCAGAATGATTTCGATACGGTCTATTTCGTTTACGAATAAGAACATCTGAATAAGTTTTACTTGAGCAATCTGTCTCAAATTTTGAAATGAATTATTGTTATGAATGATAGCCGATTAAAACAATATGAATTGAACGAGAAATTTGACGACAAATTACGCGGTTGTATTTGAGAAATCATCTGCTGAATTCCTACGCTGTTTAATTTATATAAGTTTCTAAAAAGCTCGTTCGTATTAAGTATCACAAAGGTCTATGAAAGTTATTTTTTATGTTCGTATCTTTATCGTAATAAATTGAACGCACATATCTTGTGCTTATATAAAATCACCGACGTACGCTTTTGGAAAAGTATTTTAATAAGCATTAATCGGAATTTCCGTGATACTAAGCAGAAGATTGATCAAGAAAGTGGCTCGTCATTAGATATATAGCTTCTTTTTATTTCTTTGCAAGTACTCTAATAGGTTTTACGATTTCAATATTGTTTGGTACAAAATGAACGAGAATAGTCTGATTCGATTTTATCTTGCTTTCGATTCTATTTCATTCAATAGGAAGGACAATGTCAAATGCCAAATTTTCGATGCACGATTTCAAGTAATATGATAAAAATATGTTCTCATCAAACTCTGATACAATGGTTAAGTTTTTGACCTATTTAGTTTTCAACAGTATAAGATCAACGACTGCAAATATCAATCAAGACCACATGACTTTATTTTGATACCTAGTTTTGATGTATTCGTGAAAGAAAAAGTGCATAGAATAAACACAGTACAGTGCAGTACAGTATACATTTTCTGTGGAAACAAGTTGCTCCACAACTTTGTGATTGTAGTCCTCTATCATAATCAATCACAATAAAACGATTTAGCACCAGCATATTGCTATTGTAAGTTTGTAATGTGCCATCCGGCCACCGGACTTCTATCATAAATTTCTCACCGAAATCACCAAGACCAAAATGCAATACACGTGTATCAGCCGAGCTATAGGTACCACGACTTGATTTCATTTCACGCATCATCATCCAGTTACTAAAACGTAGTGTCACACGAGCTCCAATCGCATCGCGATTCACATTAATACCATCACCTATTAGTTTGATTGCCAGCCAAGATTTCTCTTGTCCAACTGTATTTTCGAACAAAAAGTTCGTTCGTCCACCACCTTGATCACGTCCGCCCACCAGCAAATCAAGATCACCATCATGATCAATATCACTCCAGCCGAAATTTTGCGCACCTTTCATACGGGCAGCTTTGCCAGTGGCTTGTAAATCGTTGATACCACTAATGGCACCCAAAATTTCAAAGTTACCATCATTTTTTTGATGCATAAGACCAAACCAAGCGAGTTGATCGAAGGCTGTATATTTCGATTCATATTTAGTGTCACGTGTCAGCGCCAGATCAAGCCGTCCGTCATTGTCAAAATCGACAAAACCGGCATCGATGTCACCCTCGTTAAATGGCAAGTGACGCTGCAAAAATTCATTGACAAAAATATGTCGAGTACCATTCACGAGATGACTAATCAAGAGCTGAGTTGGATCAGACCATTTACGATTGTAGTCAGAATCAACCGGATGTGAAATTGTAGCTAAAAAAATATCGTTTAAGCCATCACCATTGACATCTTCACAATCGATGCCAAAACCATTTGAACCAACGTAACTGCTAACATTTTTGTCAGATTCAAAGAAAGTTCCATTACCAGTTGAAGATAACCAATAGTTGCCGGTGGCTTGTGCCAAAAATCCACGGGAACTCGCTACATTAGTAAACTTTCCGGTACCGTCGTTTTCCCACAATATATTATGACCTAGAGCAATGCTGACACCATAAGTTGAAACAAAAATATCAACATCACCGTCATTGTCATAGTCACATACGACTACACCATTTGTCGGCTGCTTAGGATTGATGCCCAGCAGATTGTTAGCCGTAACTTCATCAAAGGTGCCATCACCTTTGCCGAAGAATAATTGATCAGCAACGCCTTTCAGTGATCCGCCATTACCCAGGTACAAGTCGAGAATACCATCATTATTAAAATCGGCGAAACTAGCACTCGCAGCAGTGGAATCACCTGCATTGCCTTCAGTGCCTGAGTTGTGCAGCTCAGTGAAATGACCATTACCGTCATTCAAATAAATATGATTAGTTAAGCCCACGGTTGGATAGTCCAGACCAGTAAAAACATCTTGATCGCCATCGTTATCGATATCACCAAAGACAAAAAAGCCGGCTTGAACATGGCGCAAGCCCGATACATCGCTAAAATGAGTGAAAGTACCATTTCGATTATTGACAAACACTAAGTGCTCGAGTGAAATATTCCTTTGCAAATTAGGATATAGGCTGTGCATAACGATATCGTCCCAACCATCTCCATTGATATCGACAAAAGCCAGTCGACTGTGATCATTGATCGGAATCGGATTTGCTGGATTAATAACATAATTATCGTAAGTAATGCCACTTTTTACCGAAATATCGACGAATGAAATTATGCTACTAACATTAGTAGAGATGGCTGAGTTTGCCCAATCACTACTATCTATGTTCTTGTTCATTATGGTAATCGACTCAGTTGCGTGGCTAGCAATAAATATGAAGACAAGGAAATAAATTGTCATTGCAGATAGAAAATTCTGAAAAATAAACCAAATATTCTATTTTAATTGTGATAAACAGAGTGAGTTTGAAAACGCTGAATTGGTCGATCAATTGCCTTCGACCATTTTTTCGAAAGTATATATATATATATGTTTAACAATGCTTTTATTATTCGTTAATTGAAAGAAACTCTTAGAAATTGTCAATAATGAATCGATAAAAAACATAACATGGGTTCTTCGCTAATTTCTCTTAGTCAAGACTATGTTCATCAATATTCGTTCAAAACACCATTTGCATTTACTCAACGGAAATACAAACCTCCAGTGGATATATTTGAACCAGCCACTCAAATACAGACAGATGGATGCACTCATTCTTATCGTTGGATACTCGTGTTTGATTGTTAGAAAGCAAGTTTTTTCTTTTTTTCCTGTTTACTTGTCTTTCGTTGTCGTTCTCTTCATTCATATTACTAGAGTTTGTCTATTCAACTTATATGATGCTGAGTTATCATTACAGATATCAGTAGACAAATAAATCATAAAACCAGTAGCACATACACTCTACCGATGCTTTTTAGTAACAATGCATCTACCGAAGAAAACGAAAAAGAGCGCAAAGGTTGTCTTGCATGCTAAACATGAAATCGAGTAACGCGCTCACTGTGATATTTGTGAATGTGCGTCTAATTTTTGAACATCTCCATGTCTATGTGTGTTCTATGTAATCTGTCTTGTTGACTTGTTTCTTAGCTACGTTCGTCCACGTTACTATTGAATACAAAATTGCAAATCGACACATCAATAGAAGATTTTACATTTACATATGAGAATGATTCAACTATGTGTGTGTAAAAATGCGTGTTGAGAAGAGCTTCATCTATTCTGCTAGTGAATTTTTGCATCTGTTCTGTAAATGTCAAATAATACACTACGTGATTTTTTTCTCTTTTGAATGTGAATCTGTGGTTGCATAGAAGAATAGAAGACAGACACACTTACACTACTATACAACACATCTGGACATACCCACATCCGAAACAAGAAGATTATTCACTGCTAAAATGTTATCTTTATGTCGCAAAAATATATTTTGAGCGATTAATCGATTTTACACATTCTTTGCAATAGATCAGTAAAAGAATTAGTATGATAATTTTTTAAATTAGTTCAACAATTCGAATTAAACCAGAACTGATCAAAATATCGATCAGAATTCAAAAAATACATGAGAAAAATACGATGAGAGTAACATCAGAGAACATGTCCAATAAGGTAAGAAGTCGTCTGAATATGAGCTTGTCATCTAACGGAGAACAGGTAATTTCGATGAAGCTGTAATTTCTGATAGTATTTGTGATATATACAATTGATATGTAGTTGTGAAAGTGCAGCTTTTTGTCAAGATCCTGCAAGTAAGTTTTTTTTCAATCGTTCGCTCATAAAGTAACTCATGTTCTCATTGTACTTCTCTAGAAGAAACATTATATTCTTCGAAAAATTCTTGAAAGAAGGAAAATTGGATTCAAATCCTATATAGGTACGCAATCATTAGACTTTTTTGAAACTAAACTCGTCAATAATTTTAAATACAGTGTGCAGTTAATGATGAAAACCTAAACGACAAACTGATAATAAAGGGAAAGAGAGACGACTAAGTGATGAAATATCCATGCTGTGATCTAGGGATATAACTGACGACGAGAATGTAGCGCATAAAAGGATAGTGAGCATCTCTTTTCACTGAAATGTTGATAATGGCGAGTCCCACTTACGAATGTGAAACTCTAACATTTTTATTACAACATATGTGGTCATCGGTGGTTAATAATCGTGACAAAAGGCAAACTATCAGGCAAGATTATCATTGTCCATCAAGTCTGTTAGATTCATTTCTCCACTGAAATTTGTAAAAACTAAACTCGCTTACAACGCACCGCCGATCATACAAAAACACTAGCTGCATATAAACGAATGGGCATCCCTAGGTTTGAAACTATTCAAGGAAGAGCGAAGGCAAAGTCTTCTGATGATTGACAACAGGGGTGGCAAGATTGAAAAATAGCTAACATTCGAAGACCAGAAAAGAATTATACCGTAAGAGACATATATGTGGATGGAAGAGAGTACTAAAAAAAAGACATCGGAAGAAATCAATGATGTTTTCGTGAAACTTTGGAATAGAGTTAGGGTATCCTATAAATGTATGAAACTTCACTAAGAGTTTCGTAATCTCATAGATTCTATATAAAGCCATTCCAGATTTCGCAGTAAAAAGATTTCTGTAGTAAACCTCTCAAAGGTATCATAGTTCAAAGGTTTCGCACTGAACTACTTTCTTTTCTCGTCTCATTTATAATAGAGACAGTTATTCATAAACCAGACATTCGTCCAGTCTAAATCCTTCCTATCTTATCTTATCCGTCATGTATTTGTGGTCGCGTTTAGATATTTTATTACTGTATTTAAACATCATACTTTTCCAAGTGGTACCACTTTAGAGAGTAATATAGAACTTGTTGATGATATGGCAAGAAAAATCTCTAGACTGAATCTTAAAATCTTCACAATTTGCCGAAAGAAATATAGCATCACTGCTCGCCAAGTTTCTTTCTATGTTTAAATCTTATGAGCCGCTGTACTTATTGATTTTTGTGCAGAGTTTTCAATGACTGTTGCTTGAACAGATAGGCATAGCAAATTGCTGACGATTTTTTGTATAAGAGAAATATTGTTGATCAAGTAGATTGATACTCTTCGTGTATTTCTTTTTATGTCACATTGTTTTCTTCGCGCTCATGTTAGTTTACAGAATATGAAATTCGTTCATTTTCAATTCAAAATATATAGAAAATTATGAACAGAAAGGAATGGTGACATAGTTATATCAGCATACGTATTGACCTAGCAATATGAGCAGATATATAAGACATGTATATAGAGATAGACTGATACACATATATAGGAGATCACACAGAGTTATACAAGAAAGACATAGAAAACATGGATTGGGCATATATATATAACAGAATGGGCATTTATTTAGGAGATTACATATAGACATTACGACTTAGGCATAGATATTGGATTTCAAATATACAAATAATGGATTAGATTAAAGAATAAGAGACTGAGCATAGAAATAAGGGATTAGATATAGAAATGTGGTTTAGATAGAAAGAAAATTGAGATTGAGGATAGTTATAGATGAATAGAAATATTTATTGAAGATATTCGTAGGTCGAGTGATATTATATGGAGCTTTTGATGTAACTTCGACTACGAAACTTAAAAAGAGTTTCGAATTCATTTCAGTTTTTGAAAATCCTATAGGTTTTGTACGACACCAGTGTTTCAGTGAAGAGAGCACGTATAATTTTGGTGGCTCTAATTCTCATGACCCGAATGTAGATTGATGTAGATCATAAATGAGTGCCATTATTTTCAAACAACACAAAGGTCGAAACATCCTTCTTATTGATAATATGACTACCTGCATCAAATCAGATTTTGACAATATTCAAAATTGCTGATATCAGCTCTGTGGATGCTTGAATGTACGTTTTTATATAAAAAAATAATTAATAGCAAAGATGTGGCGAAGAATCTCGATATGAAAGACGGGCTTATTATGATTGAGGATAGCGTGATGAAAGGAGTTGGGTCTTAACTTTACGCTCAATCATTCTACTCACAATCATACTAACATCCACATCCACCCATACCCAAAACGAAACTTTGCTTGAAATTAGATTAGGAAATAGTTAGTCATAAACAATGATCTGCTGTCGGCAATACTTCAAGATAATCGAAAGGAGAAAGTTACGCATCAATAAGTGAAGTACCTAAAGTTGCTTCTCATTCGAGGCACATCTTAACTTCATTATGTTCATAAATCTTCTCTCGCTAGCTGTCAAGTCTATAAGTGATTAGATAGCGGTCTCATATACATTCATACGTGACCACTTCGAATAACCACGTGACAAAAAAGAAATAGAAAGAAGACTCTTCTGCATTTCATTACAATCTTTTGCACTGTAAATAAAATTAAATAGAAACAAGGGAATGCTGATTGACATACCGCTGACAATCGACCAGCAAGGAACCGTTCACAATTGAAATTTTCATTTTACGCAACACTACTACAATCACTCTACAAGTTATGTAGACGTCGAGCGTCAGAAATTTTACACAGGAGTGAATCATTCTTCAGTAGTATTTCTATTAGTACCGTGAGAAATTCAGGTTCAAAACTTGGTCACTAAGCTCCATAGTGATAGACGTTACTGCTTTTTTTCGTTCATCTTCGTCTCGCCGTTTGTACGACACTCGAACAAAGATGACCATCAAAATAGACACTACGATACTGATGAAAACCAATAAATTGATAAGTTGATATCGTCCAGAGCCAGTGAAAAGAAGGATGACAAAAGTAATGTTGTTCCATTGTACAAGAATGGAAGCGGATAGAAATTCTGGTAAAGGAAATGTGATTTCAGCCAAACTTTCATACATTAATGGAGCTGCTGCTTCTTGGAAAAGCCAGCAAGTGTTAATGCTAGTCCGATAGTGACATCCGAGGAACCGAGTATTGGTCTTTCGTAGAAAACTGTACGAACAGATAACTGAAACCAAATGATGGTAAGTACACAGCCGGCGAAACACACTAAAATGAACAGTTTGAGTGAACGCTGAAATCGCCGAGTATCGGCCAGAGCACCCAAACAGAAGCCGCCCACAATGCCGGCTACTGATGAACTAAAACCGAACCAACCTAAAACAAACATCATAGAAAACTCGAACAATGACTATTTAGAGTGAATCATGTTGTTCGTATCCTACTGAACATAACGGTCAAATATGTATCGCTTGTTGCTGAACAACTAGTATTTCAAGGTGGTAAAAGAAGCAGAGAGAATGTTTCCAAATTTTGAACAATATTAATAAAAGTATTTCATTGTATGATGTTTCAGTATGATTGGAGTTTCGCAGAGTTTCGATCTGCTTTATTCTTACAGTTATTCAAAAACATCTAGAAACGACGAACAGAACACAGCAGAAAAATGTTTCGAAGAGAAGTGTAGGTTCATTCAATAGTCAACACATTTCTTCTCACCGATGACTTCATCAAAATCTTGTCTAAAGAAACAATACGACAATTCCTTCATTTTGTTATGCGATTCTTGAAAAATGATCATCTTTCCTGTGAAAAATCTTTTGTCTGGAAATTTTCGAATTAGATCTTTCATATTTTTCTGGAGCAACCTGAAATGCTGCGCTTCGTCTTCACTTGATTTGAATAACGAAGCCTTGATGATAGATTTCATTGCAATACAAGTAGAAAACATACCAGCTTGTTTTTTTGAATAATTTTCGGGAGCAAGAATGGTGGCGAACAATCCAGTCCACATCGGAAAGGTCCCTGCCATGACACCGCCTGCTGTTGATAGTAGGACAAATGAAGGATTCGCCATACATTCACGCAGACCTTTGAGATAAGCTTTCAGTCCAGTATTTATACTCTGACCTTCTCCTTGCATAAGCAATTTAACAGCAGCGGATGGTGCTGTAGGTGGCTGAGCGGGAAAATAAATCAATGCAAGAAAACCAGCTACTACTGCCAAAGCCAGATGAAAATAGAGAAGATGCGGTAGATTACTAGAACGAGAAACGATTGCCGGATTGATGAGAAAACTGATAGTAGAGCCGAATACATTAGCCATGATTGCTAAAGTAGTTGCTAGTGTTCGTTCGTTTGGACCAAACCAGAGACATGATAATTGAGATACTGGTGCCATGACCAAAGGGCCACAAGTGGCATTAATTATTTGGCCGGTATGAAGAAATGGCATGGAGATGGTTCGGAATCGTGAACTCGAAGTTGAGCTGATAATTGAAGGTAGAACTCGGAGAAATGTAGCGATAAAACCAGCTAGCGCCAAAAGAATGACCGTATGTCGAAGACCATTTCGTCTGTTGAGAAAAAGATAGGTTAGGGGAAGACAGGGTATGAATATAATTGGTCCCCAATTGAAGAGAAGATCGACAGTTGTTGATGATATGCCATAGAACTTTTGTGTACTTGGTGAAGCAGGAGAAAAAGTCAGCCAGAATACACATTGATTGAAAGTAAGAAATGAAATAATACCAAGCACATAGAATCGTCGACGATACAAAATGTAGACATCAAGTTCCGATTTGACAATGGCAACAGTTGAATTCGTATTCCTCATGACGTGATAAGTAAAAAAAAGAGAGATAAAAATTTGATGTATTCAATATTAGAATCCTTCGTATTAATGACAGGTAGGAGAGGATTAGACACGCCATAGGTTGCACATGCTTACTATGTGCAAGATTTATAGACATGATCCTGGCTACTTCGATAAATTAGGAGTTGCCAGAAAAAATAACAGAGGATAATCGCTTTAGATCTTCAAGAAAATGATAACATGAGTCCAGTGTAACATAATGTAATTTTTAGACACGATAAAAGCATACTGAGAGCAGGTAACAAAATGTCAATGCGTGTCTGCAAAACGAACATGAATGTTGTTGACAATCATCTTCATTATCGAAGCCTTGTCTTCACATTCGCGTTGAATCCCGTACAAACTATTCATAAAAACTCTTCCGAAGAACATTCCTGATTCATTCGAAATTGGATCGATGCGAGCAAATTTCACCGCTAGATGTTAAAACAATCAGCGCACGAACAGGGCTCATTCGAACCTAATTATACACACTTGTGTGTATGTGAATGAATGTGGATATGGGTAATGATACGGGCAAAAGAAGACTCATACACTGCCTCAATCTGCATCTACATTCAAACACTGACATTCCAGCAACAGTGACTAGCATTTCTTGTAATTGATAATGGAAGTGTTCAGAACCTAAAATATTGCATCTCTGTGGAATTAAATCTTATCATGTGCATTAACCAAAGAGACAATAAAATTCGTTTTTGCCAATGAGACTATTCTCTAGTTGTGTCTGCGTCGATCGCCGGGTGCTTACGTCATCAAGGTAATGTATGCGAAAACAGATAGTCCGCCGTTAATAAAACTACATGAGGCGAAGCAAGTTATTTCTTACTTTAATATGTTAATCCATTCTTTATCTTGTTTTATTTTTCAAGGCTTTATCACCTTGAAGTATCCTATTCGGTATAGTATGGTTATGAATGAGTAGGATATGAAAGCGCATTAACATAATCTGTCGTTGAAAATGAAAAACAAACTCGTTCGGACTAACAACCAGTTGTGTTTGTTGAGTCTTGTTTAACTCCGAAAGCCAATCGTAATAAAATCACCTAAGTCATATTTGAAGCATTTCAGACGTCGGATTCAACAACTGAATTAACTCGTCCCTTAGTCTAACATCATTCGCTCTAGCAGTCTACAGTGTTAATCTTGCTTTACTCGCTCTGTTCGTATCTAATTGTTTGACAGATGTCGTTTTCAACTCAACTTTGAGTAATGTAGATATAGCGTGCATCTGCGACTGTGGCGATAGATTTTAGATGTATCGGGTGTGACAGAAGTTTTGCGACATTTTTTGTTTTTGCATGTATCTCTGTTCAGAAGCATGATAAAACGTTCCTCTTTATTTCCAACGATGCGCCGTCGAATTCGGTACAAACTCCTATTTGTCTTAATTTAGAACAGCAGAACTCAATATTTTCATACGTCACATGGTGTCGTCATGTGTGTTGAGACTGCTTCTCACACATTGTTTAATGACTTATTCGTTTTATGTAAGCCAATGTTTTGTTGTGAAACAGATTGCATTGTTAGACAGTTCTTAAAATCCTCTAGCGATGGTATGCATATAAGAAGCTTCTGTATGATCTTTATTTCGGTTAGACGTATTACCATATTTAGAAAATGCACAATTTTCATGTTTTGCTGTGCCTTTATTAAAGTAAGCATTCTAGAAACGCCGCCTATGATCAAACTGAGTTCATTTTTGCGGTGTTTTGTAGAAAATTGAATGCACTTTCTATGTGAATCCCAAAGAACCCATCAAAATACGATCTAGCTGCAAAAAAGAATTCGAATAATGTCAAGAAGGTCATGTTCGTTGTAGCACCTCAAATAGCCTATAGTTTTTATCCAAATATAGATTGTTATGAAAAACTTATAAATTATTCTGAAATAGCATTTGATGCATACTTAAATTACGATTTGAATATGTCTTGTTTGCCTCTTTTTATAAATAGGAAAAATCGTTAAAAGACAATTGCGTGGGAAATAGCCACAACACACATGATGACATTATGCGGCCTATAATAATGCTAAGTTCTATTGCTGTAAATTAAGAGAAATAGAATTGTGTACAGATTCCGATGGCACATCGTTGAAAAAAAATGGAAAAAAAGATGAACATTTTATTTCATTATGCTTCTGAACAGACATACATGCAAACCAAAAGATGTCGCAAAACTTTTGTCACACGCGGTATAGGTATATATATCCTGGTAACGCATTAATTTTCTTTTTCTTTACAGTTAAACACTGCTTCACATGATTCTTTGTCATGATTAGGCCCGTCATGTTTTGGCACGACATCCAGCGCAGCCAATGATCGAACTAGGGATGTCCGATTAGCATTAGCATAGCATTAATTAATATTTTTTTAATGCTTTTGCATTAGTGTTAAAAAATATTATTTAATGCTTTGGCATTGATATTAGAAAAGTGTTAATCTAATGATAATGCTTAGTTCCCAAGCACAGAACAAAATTGTTTCGTTATGGGAATATTTTTCCAAAACTGGACGATTTCGTTCTTTTTTGGGAACACCTTCCCATAACAGGACAAAATTGTTCTGTTTTAGGAAAAAAATCTCATAAGGAAACAACTTTGTTCTGTCTTTGAGAACTCTAAGCATTATCATTAGATTAATACTTTTCTAATACTAATGCTAAAGCATTAAATTATTTTTTTTTTGACACTAATGCTCAGCAGACACCCCTAGATCGAACGGTATTATTCTTCAGTTATAAGAGCTGCTCAGAATATAATTAATGCTTTAAAAAAGAAACTATGCTGTATTACACTAGAGTTCGAAGAAGAAATTCCTATGGTCGAAGCATTCTCGTCAGTGGAGCAATGTTTCGATTTGTCGAATGGGCAAGTAATAATAATTGAAAATGAACGGTTCCAATATCCAAAAGCTCACATAAACATGACGTTGTTGGACTTTGTGAGATGTGATCTATAATTCACCGACCCTGTTTGGTATCGATCTTCTTCTTTTCTCCAATAAGTATTCATGAATATGTCAACCATTTAACTCGAAAAGACAAGATCAATATTGAAAAAGAGATTTTTGTCAATATTGTACTCACTAGTGTTAAGTCTAACAATCACTCTGTCATCTTTTTAAATTAGCACTTTAGACACAATCATGTTCCGTAGTATTGTCAACCACATGTAGAAAAAAGCTATGGAGTTAGCACTAACGAAGATTGCAATTAAAGTGGATCAGTGATTCAATGATGACATTATTCTCAATTTTTGTGACTTATGGCTTACCAATAAGCACTACGATAAAAGATGTCCATCGATTGGTCATTGAAAATGTTTCCGAGAATAATATGGATGTTCATCTAGTACAACTATAGCAACTTCCATATTTTACCTCGGATATCTTTTCTTTGTCAGAAATATCTGAAATGAAGTGGTTTTTTTCTCAAAATATAGAATGGATCATAAATAGCACTACAGTAAATAATTGAAATATCTCTACTTAGGTTCGCTCGAATGAAATAATGCTTTGGTTAGTGGTAAGAACTTATATAAAGCTTTTTTCATGCAGACAAGGTAAACAAATACTACTGTCAAGTTATATTTTTTTGTCAACTTATAGAAATTCCACCTATTGCCAACTAAGAAAAATACATATGAAGCGTTTCATAAATGTGTTCAACTGTTATCGAAGAGAATAAGAAGAAGTCAAAACGAACTTAAAGAACGCTACTATGTAATGTAAACGATGCAAGTCTTCAAAACAAATTAGCTTCAAGGTTGAAGTTCATGCCTCATTAATAAAACAGACAATTGCAACCGCTTGGGCACCAAAACATCAATTTCCGTGCAAAAAAATAGTATTTCATATTTGAGAATTCAAAATTTTGTATTGTTGACTTTTTAAACTAATTGGTTCTGAAAATTTGTTCTATGTGCATAAATATAGTGTCATTCGTGAAGTTCTTTTTGGTTTCTTACTATTCTCTTAGATAGCACCTGAAAAAGATGAACGAAACGCTTCACATGTATTTTTCTTAGTTGATAACAAGAAAAGTATTTTCATGTTGCTAACAATAATACTTAATAATATTGTTTGCTAATCTTATTTTGTATGAAAAAAAAATTCGAATAAACTGCTACTAAGAACTGAAGAAGCACTTCATTTGATTCAACCGATGTAGAGATATTTCATTGTTCCACCGTAGTGCCATTTATGGCTTATCCTATGGATAGTTGCTGTTTCTTAACTGAGTTGAAAAGGGTACGTTTTCTCGATAATGAGTGTATGGTGCGGGTAGGCTTAGTGAGAACGGAGACAACGCATTCCTCACATCTACACCCACACTCACACTAATAATATGCCTGTATGAACTTGATGGAATTCCTTTTAAAACGTATTTGAACATTTCGTGAACTCTACATGCACCTGATTGTATTTCATTAGTTTCTGTTGCACACTGTGAGAAATAATTTCAAATTAAACCCCCTTGGGAAGTGTTTACTAGATATAAGATTGCAATCGCATCCATTTGCGTTTTTCATGTGATACACAGTATGGGCGTGGGCATGTAGAACAAAAGAAGACATATACCTACATTGATGCTCTTAGCCACATCCATACTTTAGGAAATTAATCAAGACTAAATATTTTGCCAATCATAAGTATTGATTTGAGATAAATATAGTTTTTTGCAAGTGAACAAATATTTTTCGCAGTAATAATTTAAGACAGTTACAAATTTTCTGCTAAGCTAGTGGAAGAAAATAATGAAATGGCTCAAAACAATAACAAGTACAATAGACACAATTGGTGGTGTGGTAATTTCTGTTAAAGCTGTTTAACTTATTTCGTTTGCTCACAGGAGGAAAACAATATTGATACTGCACGGATGAATGAATAATCTTTAGATCTGCTGCTTATAGAGATAAACTGCAAATAAGAAAGAGAAAGAGTAGTTTAGATATGGAAAAATTAGTTTATCGCGTGATAAACTTGATACACTAAGTTGTATCACATGCCTGATATAGAGATGGAACCAGTTTGAATTTTTGACGATTGGTACAGGTACTAGTCTGAAAAGGTCGAACGGACCGATCTACAGGCAGACCACCCGGTCTGAAACTCGTACTGGTACCGGTCACATCTCTGTCGGAAGTAATATCGATCAATAGGACATATTCACCGATCGATCGATGCCATTGAACAAATGTACTACGGTTCTTATTCGAATGAACAACCATTTCACTTTTGATAACACTCAATTAAACGAGATCATAGGTTGGAGGTTACATCAAATCCTACTCAACGCGACTAAGCATTCGTCTCTTCACGATGGATTACCTGGTTACTCTCATCTTTTATTGTACTCATGTTCGATGGGGTATCACCACAAAATTTCTTCATTTCTTTCCTCTGACTTCTTCACGAATGATGAAACCTTTCTCGTGCTTTTTCCTTTTCCTTTTCTAGGTCACACAAAAAAAGAGAACACAAAACTTCCTATCGTAAATGATTAGTTTCAGAAAAAAGTATGCGGGTAAGAACAGCTAATAGTTTTTTTAATGTTCTTACTATTACAAACGTGGACGATAATGCGTCTTAGCTTCTTTCGTTTTTTTTCTTGCCTCAGTATAACATGTGATGATGCAATACAAAGGAAGTAGAAAAGCTCCTATTAGTTATTTGGTTTTTTTCTCATATCTGTTGAACATCATTGTATTTGGTTTTTTTATTCAATTCAAGAATGCCGAAACCCAAACAATTAGGTCGATCAATATCTTGTCTCTATAGATTAGCGATTGTTTTCTATTTTTTTAGAAGTATTTAATGTCTTCTAGTGAAACCTGTAAGTATTGATGGACTGCTAGAAAAGAACACAATGCTAATAAGAGGAGATCTTTTTTTCATTCAGGCAAATGTCAACATAGTAATGAAGCTCGAAAACAGTTTCATCGGCAGGACAGTTTGACAGATTTGCACGAAGCTATAGTGACGAAATCAGAGACCAATATCCGCAATGCCATGGCAAATTGTGTACCGATTAATCTTTTAGATCATTGTGGTCAAACAGCTTTGTACTATGCTTGCGAAAGAGGTTATGCTAATTTAGTAGATTTTTTACTCCAGCATGGTGCTCGTCATGGTATTCTCGATCTGAATCAGACATCTCCACTTTGGGTGGCCTCTCGACAAGGCCATGCAGAAACTGTTCTTGCTATTCTGAAACATGGTGCCCATCCTGATCAACAGGCCAATAATCAAACGATGGCTCTCTATAAACCATCGTACGAAGATCATGTCATTTGTGTCTATCATCTTGTTCGATTCAATGCATCAGTGCAATTATCTAAGAATAGTGGTGCATCACCGCTCTTCGGTGCTGCTAGAAATTGACACTATCGTATTGTCAAACACTTGCTTAAACACAGAGCTAATCCTTTTCAAACACAAGTCGATTTGCGATCGCCTCTGCATACTGCTCTTCTCTATAGTCGTATTCGATGTGCTCGATTGCTCTTCGCATATAGTCCATTGCATTGGGTCCTTCAGTCAGATAGTTATGGCTGGACCGATCTACATTTTCTGGCCAAGAAAGGTAATATCCGAGTCGCGCGTCTTTTCTTTCATCACCTGAGATTCGATCTGAAGCCGATCCATTTCGAACACATCGATTGCTTTGGCAACACACCGTTGCATGTCGCCATGTTCCATGGAGAATTTCTCTTTGCTCGCTTTCTGACAGAAAAAGGTTTCGATGTCGATCGACCGAATTTCTTTCAATGGACGCCGAGAATGACAGAAGCAGCCAGTGAGAAAAAACTGGCAGAGATAAATGGATCTTCGCCGGAAATTTATCTGAAACAACTGCTCGGTATCTATCAAATTAATTATAACGGGTGTCCCAGGAATAATGAGCCTCTCAGTATTTTACTGACATCTTTGTCAAAACTAATTCGTTCGGGGTTAATTTTTTTTTCAAACGATTCGTCTTTTCATTCTCTACAAGAATATATACTTCGTATTTCATTCGAACGTATCTTGTCCTCAGTATAAGATGAAAAGTAAAGATCTTCAACAAGTTGTTTTTCNAGTACGATCTTATGTAAGATTTCGGAGACTGCACTTTTTTGTACGGTTTTCATTGGATCTTATAAGATCATAGAAGATCAGAGTTATGATTTGATAAGATCTTACGCTCTGATTGCTCGACCTGGGTTTCTATACACAGTAACTAACCACAAGAATAGGTTTATGTCATAATGTAGTCAGCATATTGTCGGACGGATGATTCGAGACAAAAATTCGTTAGTGATTTGTATAGGATCTGCAGTCCTGCCTGGAGTCGATTTCGTTGTTGTCGTTGAAATCAATTAAATTTTTTGCTAAAAATTTTGCTTTAGTATAGAAACTTTTTTGAATTGTAGGTTTTGTTCTCTGATATTTACTGTATAAACTGATGCATTTTTTGAAGGTTCCAACAATGTCTTATCAAGGTCCATGAACATGAAAACAAGTCGGAGTCAAATTCAACTTCGACTTGCTTTCATGCTCATAAACCTTGATAAGGCGGTATTGAAACCTTCAAAATGCATCATTTTATACAGCAAAAAGCAGAGAACAAACCTACAATTCAAAACAGTTTCTGTGCTATAGGAAAATTTTCGGCAAAAGACTTAGTACACTTCAATGACGATTCCGTATAGAACTCTATTAGAGTCATTCTATAGATTGGCAATACTAAGATTTGCAAATATAGGTGCCGAACAACATAGTCCCTCAATCATGACAATATCATGTTGTTCAGAGAAAATAAAGTTTTTTAATAAAACTAATTCCTATGGAACATGTAGTTTTGTAACTCAAATATTTTGATATCACTAGAAAGATCTCATCACTTTGATCATACTCAAACATAACATGCTTAGAAATTTTTAAATTTGACTGCAGAAAAAAAACCGCTCAAGTGCACTCCTCATTGTTGATTGTGTGTAAAGTTTCAAGACGTTGTTCAGTCTTGAGCAAGTATTTTGAAAAAAATATTTTTATACAACTGTGTAACAGAGACTTTGTTCTTTCTAACAAGAAAATTATCAAGTGTACACGATAACTTATTGTCATGCTATACTAGACAGAAAAATGAATGAAGAACATTTGTACTATCTGCTATGTATATACTGAAACTAAAATAATATAGTCATAGCATCTATACATTTCGGAGACATATATGTCTCATTGCAATGAAACTGCAGATATATAACATATTGTCAAAAATATTTCAATTTAAAAATTTTAGTAACTGACTCACACTTATCTTTATCTTTACTTTACTTTACTTTATATACTTCAAAAGAACGAAGGGCGTGGGGGAGGGACTCGACGAATAAAATTACATTGTTGATTCTCTCATCGTTTCTTTTTTTCAGTCACGAGGACTGTGTTTTTTTTTCTTCTTATCCAACACGAATCGAGGAGGAGGGGAAAAAAAATGACTCGTTCTCTGGATCTCGATAGAGAACAGATAGAGCAACGTCAAACGATGACGCGAAAAAACAGAACGCAAGAAATGTGTCACGTTAAGACGTCAATGGCGTTGTTTTTTTTATTACGCTATAACTCTCGCTTGCATATTTTTCTTCTTTCGCGTAGGTGGGTAACAGAACGCGAAAGCCTTATGATATAAATTTATATAAGAGACAGCAATGTTGAAGACTCAAACAGCAATACTATCGTATGCGATCAAATTTATTACCAATCGATCAACTTCTCATGTGTATGAGCAAAGGTCAACCAGGGGATTCTTATCCTACACTAACTCCTTCCATTGCCAAAGTTGAACAATATCCAAATTGTTCATCGGAAAACAGTCGCACATCATTCGACGACAACGAAACAATTTCATTTGGTCCTATTAAAGTCAAACCACGTAAAAGACCAGCACCAACTTTAGCTACTGGTCGTCGTTCAAAATATGAAAAATTAAGTCCAGCAGAAGAACAAAAACGAGATGTAAGACGTGCCCGTAACCGTGCTGCTGCTGAACGTGTACGTGTAAGTCGACTAAATATTGAACAACAATTATTAGAACAAATAAATGGATTAGAACAACAAGAAGAAAAATTATTACAAAATGTTCAAGCACTTCAACATCAAAAACTTCATTTAGAAACACGACTTTTTACTCATGAACAAATGTGTCCAAATATCAATGGTCAAAATTCATTCACAACATCAGACATCGACTTAGCATCATATTTGCCATTAGACAATCTTCCAATATCTTCTCAACAAAATTCTACAATAATAGATGATAAAATATCGGAATTAGATTTTGATGATGCATTTATTAATTCATTAACTGTTGAACAAATAGAAAATTTTCCTGAATCATTATCAAGTATGATAGTCAATGGTGATCTAGATGATTTCTTCATGAATCAATAATAATAAATGTAATCTCAATATTTTTTTTTCTCATAATTTTGTATAATCTTTTTCTTTTTAACTTGAATGATCTATTGTTAGTTTTGTTGTTGTATTCATGTGTAAGATAAAATAATATTATATTAGTGTTTGAAAGAAAAAATTATTAAAACATTTCATTTTTCTCTTACAATATTGTTCAATATTTTTAGTTATATTTTTTACAAAATATTTCTTTTTTTTAAATAAATAACTTGTACGACAAAAAAAAATCGAACGAGGTTTTGATTGACACCAATAGAAAGCAAGACGTCAACTCTAGATGTTTTTTTCTCAATGGATTCTTTTTTCCTTTTTCTTTGCTTTTCTCCTTGAGAGTAACTATAACGATGGTTATACATATAGAATACTATTTGCTTTGACCCGCGGAGCGTATAACAAACATTCAATTGTATTTTTTTTAACAAGCTCTTTAAGCTTTGTATACAAAGAGACATATTGACATTATATACTTATATATATATATATACATGTTATATCTTTCTCAAGGTTTTCAAGCAGAGTTTTGTATTAGAAGAAAAACTTATGCTAACATATTTCGCTTACAATCAAATATCCTGATTGGTATCCGAAAATAACATTTTCCCGTTTTGCCTCGTCTCTTTCCCTTTAATGTTTGTATGAAAGCAATAATTTTTTTGACAAATGTCATGCATACATGTACATGTACAGGTAAAATACTCGATTATACAGGTATACTTGATTTTGGGTGTTGCAAGTATAAATGATCGTATGCATATAGAGTGTTTATGTCGCTCAAGGACATTGCATTTATTGTTGACATAGCCTTTTAATGCATGAAGAGCGAATATAAAAGAAAAGGTAAATCTGTGCAGAATCGAGGTGTGTTTTTTCCCTATACAATGCAAAATTTTATTTCTTGCTAATGATTTGTCCTTTCTGTATATTGCAAGTGAATTGTGAAATATCTTATTTAGATTAAGTACGAATTTTTATACTATGATATTATTGTTGATCGTGCTGAAATATAATAATAATAACCTTATTTGAATTTATACTGAATTAAATTTACAATTTTTAATAGTGAGTACATAACGAACTACATAGTTTTAAAAAGTTGTAAAACGAAATATGTTTACTTTAAACAACTCTCTGTTGTTTTTAGTAATCATAAAATAAGAAAGGTAGAACATAAATAACTTGCATTACTATTTATTTTCATTGTCTTTACTGATCTAATAATATAGTTGAATATGTTTTATATAAGTTATCAATCAATCATGTTCTTCATAAACATGTCACTTGATATTATGAGAAAATGAGCTGGGTAAAATTATTGATAATAGATAAAAGAAAAGATTATGAAAAAAAAAGATTTTTTTTTCTTAACAAAATGGTGAAAGAAACCAAAAATAGGAGAAAAAATAATTTAATTCGATACGAGAAAAAAAAACTTATCTGTTAGTTAATTGAAAGTTACTGATAAAAGAACAGAATATCAAATTATAATATTAATTACACAAGACATATCTCAAATATTACAATCTTTATGTAAATTGACTAAATTTTAAATACAAAGAGAGTCATCTGAATAAAATGATTCGTAAGTTTGCAAGAAATTATTTTTTATTTTCTAATTTCAATTATTATCGTATCCAGTTAAATACAAAAAAATATTATAAATTAGTTTGCTAATTACGAAAAACAAAAAACATTCGCTATTAACTTCAATAATTAAAAAAAATTGACTGCTATCAAAAGCTAATTAATTTCAATTTATTTTATGCATTAACATTCATGTTGACATAGCATATCATGCATTGATTTAAACAATTGAAGTGAAGAATGAATGATCGTTAGAAATTATTATTTCAGCTAATTTCTAATAAGTGTAACATGACAGAAATTTCATGAAAAGAAATATGTCATGATAAATTATCGAACATGAAAAGTTTCCTTTCATATGCATATATTTTGTTATGTGAAAGGCTATATAAATCTTTTCTTATGATATTTTTTGGAATAATTTAAGGTGCATCACATGTTTGATTTAATAATCATGGATAGAAGTATTTTTCGAATATAATCAAATAGATATATCTTTTTCGATTGAAACTTTTAAAATTAATATCTCATGAATATATGTTCTTGCTGATAATATATATATATATGTGACAATACTACAAATAAAAAAGATCCAGTTTCTGATAAATAAATCTCAGTTATTATACTAATTAAATACATGACAACTTGTAGATGCATATTTGTGTATGAAATGTAAGTGAATGATAACATTCGGACTTTGATCTTTGACATAGAACGCAAGTTCTATGCACTTTCATCGCTCGTTTTTCAATACAAGATAAAAAAGAAAAGAATATCAACAATTGCCAACTTCTCATTATATACCATTACATTTTATTTATTTGTAAAATAAATTTCATTAAAATTTACCATGACATAGCAGAAATATTACTATAATTATGTTCATAAAATTTTTTAGCAAGAAACCTTGATTATGCAAATCATGTGTTTGGTTCTATTTAACAAAACAAATCCCATAATTATAACAGAACTAAATGACCAGCCGAAAAGTAACTAGCTGGTATAATATATATATATACATAGGATGGTAAGGATAGGAAAAATGCACCGTGAAAGAGAAAAAAAATTATTAAATAAATATATACACAACATAAGAAAAAAATCGACGTATGAGGAGAAACAAATCAAAACATCATACTCAAAAAATGCAAGGTGTAACAAGTGAATGTTTTTAATATTTGCAAATATCGTCAAACTTACTACTTGAAAAGGCTAAACATATTACCACAATCTCGTTAAAAGTTCATTTTTTGAAGGAATAAATTGATAAATTTGCTTCTTATTAATTTCATGCTAATAATTTCTTCTGCATATAATAATAAAAAAGACGTAAGTTTTAGATATTTTTTTTCTTTAATTTAATAACAGATACAATTAAGCTATTTGAAAATTTTTAACGAACGAAAATACTTATTACTAAATTATTCAAATAATCATAACGATTCAAACAATCATTAATGATTGAATTTGAGTGTTTGTCATAAAGGGCTACACAGTTGAAGGATGAATGTTTGTTTGATAACTCTAGGGAATATTCGATAGGTCTGACATATGCGATTAGTGCTGCTTTACAACATACATATGATCAATGAATAAGACAAAAAAAAATAAGGAAAAGAGACAATTTGAAAATCAAAAAAAAAGTTATGTTTTTGAAATAAATACAAAAGCCATTGTTGTCAATGATAAGAAATAATTTTGTCTATTGCATAAATCTATATCAGTTTGTTCTGTTCAAATAAATATGTATGAATTATTATTAATGTTATTTCTTTCTTGTTCTTTGTTTTGAAGATAATTCTTTTTAGTTGATAGAATTAAGACTTATTTGATCAAGATCTTTGTCGCGTAGAATTTGATTATTATTTGTTGTTGAACAACAATAGAAAGCTCGTTTAAAACTTGCACGAAACATTTCACTAATAAATGCATACAAAATAGGATTTGTTGATGAATTAACAAATAAAAGAAATTGTGTTAGACTTGACATTGGAATAAGTATAGAACTTGTTTGTGGTAATAATTCACTTGTTGCAAACATTTGAAATGTCCAATAGGGTGTACAACATATTAGATGTACACTAATAACAGTTAAAACTAATATTGTTACTTTTCGTCGTGTACGCATTGATATACGTGAACGACTATGTCGTTTAGGAACTTTATTTCGTAAACGATGAACTATTTTTATATGAAAATAAATCATAAAAGTAAGTGGTATGAAGAATGTTATTGATGATGTGTATGCAACGAATACAAAATAAGGTGCACGTGATTCAGATAATGGTAAAGTAATTGTACATTGAACAACAGATTCTACTGTTTCTTCTAATGTTGTAAATGAAATAATTGGCAACATTAAAAAAAATGAAAGTATCCATATTGAAATAATAAGTATATTTGGATTAAAACGTGAACGCCAGGCAATTGATTTAGCTGTATGACAAACAGCTAAATATCGATCAAATGATAATAATGATAAAATAATAATAGATGTATATTGATTAACACCTTGTGTTAGAAAAAATATCTTACATGCAAAACCTCCAAATAACCATGAATGTGTTATTATTGAAGATATAAAAAATGGTACACCACTTAAAAAAATAACATCTGATAATGCTAAATGTAATAAATAAATATTTGTAACCGTTTTTAATAGGCCATAATTTGATACAACATAAATAACCAGTATATTTCCAGTTAAACCAATCACAAGAACAATCAATAAAAGTACAGATAAAATAAGAATAAATAAACTATTTTTCTCTATTGCTGACATTGACATATATATACTTGTATTGTCTATGAGAACATTATTGCTAAGATTATTCATCATAACTTTCTATTATAGAAACCAAAGAGAAAAAACAATCCATTTATTTTATATTAGTCAGAAAAAAAAACTAAAAATGACAAGCATAACATTCGAAAATTAATATCAAAATAATCGAAAACAATAAAGACCTTTTACTATTATCTTTCAGCAATGAGTTTTTCATTTAATTCCTACGCTATTTTCTCTGCAGGATATAGAAGCTAGAATGCCCGTAGCGATTTCGAGAATGGAAATGATGTCAAGTATTGACATTGCCAAAAAAATTCTCTTTTATTTTCTTATACGATGTTGGAAATTGAGAATTTCAGCAAATTTTTGTTTTCTATCTATTTAGTGTGACTGGATAGAGCACATCGAATTACTTACGCAAAGCTACTTTTCCAACTGTTAGAAACAAGTCCTAATTCTGAATATAATGAGTAGAGTCGTTCATTATCGTAGATATGTAAATATTTTATTACTTTTTTTTCCACTTTGTAGAACATTATAAGAGTTATCTCGTGATTCTGCAAATAAAACTAACCAAAAAACCATCGCATGTACATACGTTTTTTTTTGATCAATTTTGTCTGCAGTATCACGATATAACTCGTATAATATTCTACAAAGTGAAAATATTAATAAAATATTTATATATCTATTAATAATAGATGACTCTAATCATGAGATTTTAGAATTAAGTCTTGTTTCCAAATATCGGAAAAGTAATTTTTCATAGGTAAGTTTATGTGCTCTCTAATGACACTGAATAAATTGAAAACAAAAGCTTAATAAAATTTTTAATTTCCGGTACCTGACATTAAGAAATATTTATGCAGCATCGTTTTTTTTTCATATTCAGTCAATGATACCTCCAATCTTAGTTTTTACTTTTAATCCAAATTTGTTTCATATCGTGCAAAATGTAATGTTATCAGTATAAACGTGCCAGTACCAATTTACTAATCACTTAGGTCATTATACAACTGACGACAGTCATAATAAATGTCACAAAAAAAAAGCTGACACTGGCATTTACTAAATACAGAGCAAATTGAATATTTTTCCGAAATCACAAATAATTCAGATTTTTTTTGAGAAGCATAGAAGTGCTTAGGCTAATTTTTTTTTGCATTGCTGATTAAAACTACAAAAAAAAAGAAATAATACTCTGACACTGTCAATATCTTAGTATTTTCCTTCCAATTTGTATTGATGGGCCAGTGCTTCATTGATCTCAATGAAATTTATTGTGAATGTATCGAAATTTGAGTGCCAGTATTTGTACTATTTTAGTGAAATTCAGCATCCTCCAAGTCTTCACAAGTGTAAAAAAAAATGAAACAATTCTAAGAACTCAAAATTGTCTTACGGAATTGAGACAATTTCTTTCCACTGGACATTATTATTTACTCAAAAATCTTTACTTACAAAAAAAATTCTGAATAATGCTTCCGATTGCTCATTTATCTATGATATTCGCTGTTGTCAATTGTATAATAAAAAACAGAATCTTAACAAATGTGCAATCTCTAATTTCAAATAAAATACTTTACTAATGAGACGGTTTTGTTGTTTTGTTTTTGATTAATAGAATATTGATGTAGTCTTATGTTAATGTGAAAATATTCTCAATGAAGCAATTGAAAAAAATAGTTCTTAACGGTTTCATTGTTTGCTAAAAGAACTTACCATTGAATAGATTAGATCGGAATGTTTCTTCCAAAACTTTTCTCTTATGACATGACTTCCTGCTAATAGAGAACTGAAAGAATGTGTTTTCTTTTATTCATTCTCTTGTCACTGTAATCAATGAATGAATAGAAATATTGTTATTCGAGACATTATTTTCTTTGTTTTTCCAATAGCTAAATGATCGACAAGAAAATTTTGAATTAAAATTATTTTCTTGTTATCAATTATATCCGGTTACTACTTGCTCTTCCTCTATTCCCATTTGTCCATAAGAAATTTATAGGTTAACAAGCGAGAATGCTTATTTCATGTATGGAAAGAGAAGAGAAAAAAATGACAGATGGATTTTTATTAGCATAACCTGGCTATCTTTTATAAATAAGGTCGAATTGATTTCCTGATTTGTTAGTTTTAATAGATAATATCTATATTTAATTTATAGAAGAGAAAAAAAAAACTAAATAAAACATATACAGACATGCATATAAACAAAAAAAAATCTAAATTGTCATTCGTACTGAAAAGATTCAAGTGTTATAGAAAAATTTATTTACTAGCTATTGTTAAATTTAGACTGACAAGGATCTGTCATTTTGTTTTCCAATTAAAAAAATAATTTGTAATTTTGATTTTTGACTAGAATAATTTTGTCTGTGCAAAATTAAAATCATAAAGCAGTTTGAAATTCATTAAAATTGATGAATATATTATTGATGTTTTGTGATCAAACATCTCGACTTTCATAGAATAATATGTAACTAGTTTCGGATTGTCGACCAAGGTCATGAGAAACTCCATAGAATTCTTCAAAATTGGACGGATCAAGTCGCTACGAAAAATAATAATATAAAAGAATGCTGCCAGCTATGATCGTACATCCTCCATCCCCTTAAGTTTCGCATTCAATATGTTACAAAGATGAAGCATGACATTCTACACTTTTCTATGTGCAAAAAAACATTTTTTTCTCGAAGACTAAAAGCTTTGGTGATATTTCAGATTTTGACGTTTTTTGGATAATAACTATAGTAACAATAATCTTTTTCTTTTATAAACTCAATATGAAAACTAATACTGTAGATCGACGTCGTTTTTTCATGCTTGACAAAGTGACATCTTAATCATTTTTATCGATTAATTTATGTAGAGTCAAACAAGTACCATATCGCTCGTTCTTCATTCTGCATAAACTAATCGATAAGCATGATTAAAATGTCACTATATAGAGCACGAAAAAATAACGTCGATCTACAGTATTACTTTTCATCTTCAATGTATAAAAGAAAAAATAATCGTTACCATAGTTATTATTCAAACCATTTGAAAGTAATTGATCATCTGAGATTATTCAGTCTTCGAAAAAAAAAACTTGCTTTTCTTGTATTCATCAAAACAAGAAATATTTTACATAAAGATATGAAGATTTTTATGCTCCATCTTTCTAACATATTGAATGTGGAACCTAAGGGAATAGTAGATTAACAATCTTATCCAATGGTATTCTTTATATAATTAAAAATAATAAATTCTTACATCGACAGTTTCATCATCAAAAACAAGCCAAGAATCATCTCGTTTAACAACAGCTATATAATGACCACGATTTGGTCCTATACCACAATGAACAACCAATGAAACAAGATCATATATACGATCACTATTTGTACAATCTTCAGACTAGAAAAAAGTGAACAAAATTTTCATTTAAAGAAAAAAGAAAAAATTTTAATTATCTAACCGTATTAAGAAGTCGAAGTTCAAATGGAAAAACAACACGATAGGATAATTTTTTATATTGTTTAAATACTTCAAAATATTTAAAACGTTTTAAATGAAGTGCTAATATACGTGGTAATTTTTTAATACGCATTCTTTAAATAGAAATATAGAATATATATATTTTTTTGTTTTCTAATTAATTTAACCTTTTTGTTGCTTCTTGTTTACTTCTACATGTTTCACAATAATATTTCGATTCACCAGATAATGTTTCAATATTACTAAATACTCGTAAACAAGTTGTTATGGATGTATTTTCTTCAACATCAATTGATAGATCAAGAAAATTTTCATCTTTACTATTTACCTAAAATAAATAAAAACTTTTCGAGTGAAAAACAATTAGAAAGTTCAAATTTATTGGAAAAAGCCGAAATCATTAAAATTGTATGAGACAAAAAAATCAACAAAAACATGAGCATCTTCGATTTGGCATTGATTTTTTTTTTATAAGGTTTATTTTCTTTTCTAAGCAAGTTCTTTTTTTACCATAAATATATGTTCAAATATTGACTGTTTCAATTTACACCTAATTAAACTTAATTAATTAACCAAAATATAATTAGCAAATAAATCTCTAACATTATAACGTAAAAATTCAAAAATTTCAGATGAAATTTTCAGCAAGAGCGAGATATCAAGATTTTATAGTTGGACGATACGGAATGTTCTCTAAAACATCCAACACAGTAGTTTTCAGGTCATCAAGTTTTTTGCGACCTTCACTAACAATGTTCCTAGCACTGCAAAAAAAACTCATTCTTCAGTAATTTAAATAAATTTTTCTTCTTTTCGTGTTTTATGATGCATGTAGCGTTATTATTGAAGGTCACAGAGATCATGTCGACCGCTTATATTGTTCTGAACTTGGTGCTCTTTCAAATGTTATTGTTGAAAACCTAAATTTGACAATATCTTTTGTGATATAAAAGTCATCGTACTAGGCTTTCTAGAAAACTTTCACGCATTTGATCATATAGTTTTTATTTCGATTTTTTCCGTCATAGTAACTGGGATAAAATGTATTCAAATAATGATTAGGATAGAGAAATTTATTTTCAGCAAAGATTTCAGAAAAATGAATATTTAGAGTCTCTAGAGAATCGAAAATCTAGTTCTTCAGCACTTAGCACTTCAAAAATAAAACTTTCTTTTGATTACACAGAGTGAAAGAGCAACTAATTCTCCACAAAATGATACGCCTCTGAGCTCTGTACGACAGTTTTTGACGGAACGACATTAATTTTGATAAAAGCATAAAAGCAGGGTTTTTTTTTGTCATTTTCTATGAGAAAAAGGAACAAAAGAACTTCTGTACTATTCTTAAAATTGATGTGGTTCCGACAAAAAAAGAATGCTCCAAAGAGCTTCGAGACATGTCATTTTGTAAAGAATTACTTGATCATTCCATGCAATCAAAAGAAATTTTTATTTTCGAATCTGAATTTCAGGAATACTCTGTAGATTTTATTTCTCTCAAATCCTTATTTGAAACAATTTTCTTTACTCAAGTCACAAGTTTGATTATTTATGCGAGTTACTATTACGGAAAAAAATAATTGAAATTAATCCTGTATAACCAACTTTGAAAGCTACTGTTCAATAAGCAATCTATATTTTCTCCTACTAGAAAAAAGGAAATAATTTACTTATTTAAAATATCTTTATGTGTCCATCATGGTGATAACACCTCAGTTGAGTTTGATATTAAGGAAACAATTGTAATTTTATTTGAATAAGTACACATTCACGTCAAAAATTGAATAGAGCTCTTGCTCATTTAAGATATAAGTCTCTTTCCATGTCGCATATTTGTTCCCATTACGGCCGGTAACACTTACGGTTTTCGGTTTCAGCTATAAACGATTGTAGTGTTGTAGTGTTTTAGGGCTGACTAAGACTCTACAACCAGCACAGACAACTTAGATGCATCAACATTATCCGAGTGCACTGAAAACGACTCAATTTTTTTTACAAATTTCAAAAATATTCATCTAGTTTGATACAATATGCTATGATGCGATACTTTCAACAAGAAAAGCGGAGATATAGATAATTTCTATTTTAAGAAAATGAATATTTTATTAAATACCGTTTCACAGTTAAGACACTTGGTCGTTGATACAAGCGTTCCTTGAAAAAGTTCATGTATCCAAGTTTCTTCTGCCAATGAATTATGAGCAGCAGTTATATCATTATTTATATTGAAATTAATTGATGCTATTATTCGATTATATTGTTCATCATTATTATTAGTTTGTAGATAATTATTGTTAATAGTAATATTATTTGATTTACTACGTTGTTTATCATGTTTATCTTTTTCTTCTTTCTTTTCAGCTAAAATAAAATAAATACTTAATAAATATTTAAAAAGCAATATGTTATTTTTTATACCAAGAAGAATATCACCACAAGTATTCAGTAAATGATTAAGAAATTCATGTGCATCTTGTTGCATATCATTGTCAAATGTGCCTAAGAAACAAAAACAAAAAAATAATCATTTAAATTTTTTTGACCTTCGAAAGAATAAATTACTATTTTCTTTTCGTAATTTATTGATAAATTTTTTTGGTTGTAATGCACCAGTTCGTTTTTTACCATTTATAATCATATGAAATAAATCAGCAAGACATGTTAATAAATTATCTTTTTTATTCTTTTGTGTTGAACGATAATTTAAAACACGTTCACGAAATGGTTTACAAAAATAAAGAGCTTGAAGCACCGAATTACAATAGCACGTATTACCAAACTAAAAGAAAATGAATACAAAATAGCATTTTTGAAATATTACTGAACAAATTCATATTTTTAAAACTAACAGATTACATTTTTCGTACTTATATTGAAGATAATAATTTATTTGGTATCATTGAAGTTATACTAGAAACTAACAACTATGCAAACGGCTACCATGGTCAATTCAATTATTAATTATTAAACACATCCAAATTTCTAGGTTTGAATAAGAGTTAAAGATGGTTCGAGTTGAAAAAGAAGAAACTCAACAACATTCGACATATCATAAAAGCACTTCATCAGTAGCAAATGAAAATATTTTGTTTCCAGTAAACCAATAATTGTTTTATTGATATATTTAAGATGTTTGATACAACTGGCAAGAATAGTCGTGATTATGAACCTACGAAAACAATTCGATATTCAATTATGTTGCATTCTACTCGCGACTCTGCTTTGTGGACACTTTTCCTTAATTGACTAAAACACAATGTTCGTAATCAGGACGTGGCCATTTTTCCATATCGTTCATATTTAATTCATTTGTGCAACATGTATTTTTTTGTCGTTATTCAATATATTTTAGATCAAAAGATTAAGACTGATTAGATCGTCAATGTACTCATATTGCACATTTGTTCATACTATCGCCAGCGTACAGTCGATCGAAGAAGAACTAACGGTACAACGCCATGGAATGGAGACTAGTAGAGAGTTGACCACTTCAGTATCAAACGACTGCTGGCATAGTACATATTGTATCCAACAGTGAATTTAATTCCTTATTCTTTTTAGAACTCATTTGCTCTATTTAGTGTGATTTTGCGTTGTTCATAACTAGAGTCCGTCGGGTTCTACCCGGACCCGGTCGAATCTGGGCCGGGTCCGGGTCTGAAGATTTTTATTGGTGAGTTCCGGATTGAAAAAAATTAGATTCAGATTAGAAATTTTTTTTGAAATTTGTTTAAATTCTTGTTCATCTTACTCCAAAAATATTGAATTTATTTTGAAAAAATAGAGAAAAACAATAAAGTTCTTCCTGACTATAATATGTAAACATAGTTGCAATCATAAATCTATAAATCAGACCAAATATTATCTGGTTCTTCACTATTGTCTATATTTTCAATAATATTCAAACAATAATCATGATCATCACTTGTTTTATACGCATTGTTTCTTCCATCAGAAGATATTGACGTGAGATGAGAAGCAATTGTAATTTTATTCCTACAGCTGCGGTATCTGACTGTTTGAACAAAATGTAGACAATGCTATTCATGGAACAAGAAAAAACAAATCAAACGTATCACATATTCTCGAGCTACAATCAGATTTATATTAGAAAATTGAACACAGTTTTACGAGTTCGGTTCAAATCCGAACCCATAAAAAATTGACCCCTGAGCTTTAAGTTCAAAAAATTCTCTAGCGGGTCCGAGTCGGGTACTGGTCCAAAAAATTTTTATTAGTCGGGTTTGGGTCCAAAAATTTTTGGATCCGATGACCTCTATTCATAACAGATGTAAGACATACACAACATACTCTTGATAATAATACATGACTTCTTTTGATTTCTCGTTAATTGGAATGTGAATTTTGTTCTTTAATACATACATTTACAAGACCAAGATAATGTTCATTTGAATTTGAGTCAGCGATTGTATAACCGGTTGTATCAGATGAAACGCCATGACCCTAAATAAAAATTTTACTTAAAAACTTGATCAAAAAAAGAACAACAATCAAATATTACCATTTTAAAGCAAAACATTTGATGTATCAAAAACACTCGCTTTTTCGTGACATATATAATCTGAAAAAAATAAAAATAACAAAAAACTTTCACCATAAAAGTAAAACAAGAAAAAATATTAATATTAAATAATCATAGTTTGACTAGAATATTTTAATATAGAACGAAGAGACTTTAATCGATGACCATGTAATGTAAATTTTCTCCAAAGAATTATTTGACATAATGAACATATAATTGGTATCATAATAACATTATTAAATAGAGCTTGTTGTTGATTATTAAATGAATAAAATAATCGTGAACTTATTATTGGTGCTAATGTTTGACCAGGTTTAGATAAAAATGTCATTGTACCAAAGATTAATGCTGGTAATGGAGAAGTTCTCTTATATATAAATTGATCTTCATCAATTAAATCTGTTATAATTAAATCGCATAATTTACATATACCTTCTGTAAACATTCGATTACTAAAATAAAATGTAAATATTTCTTTATTTTTTGTTGTATTATTTAATTACTACCTAACAAGAAAAAGACAAAGTAACAAAGTAGAATTATTTCCTTGAATAAATAAATATAAACTAAAGAATAATTTAATATAAAATAAATTACGAATAACATAATAAGTGCCTTGTGATTTACATAAATAAACAAAATAAATATTGCTAAGATGTGGAATAAGAAATGAAATGCCTGAAAATTAAAAATAAAATATTAAGAGAGAAAAATTTGACTTTTACCAAGAAGAATTGAGGCGAATGAAGATGACGGAATAAATATGCTGAGAATTAATGGAATTGAATTACTATTAAAATGACAATGAAATACCTAAAAGAAAGTTCATTTTGATTATTTCAAGTTATTAAAATTTTTTCATGCATGAAAATATTAAGAAATAAATTTCTGTTTTCTTTTTTCAACAAGCGATAGATATCATAAACTCTGTACAAATCAAGAGCTTAGTTTTTTGTAGGTCAATGCGTGCTTTTTTCTCATCATTGCACCCATAAACATCAAAACGAAGAAGTCAGATGCGTGGTATTTTGCTCGAAGAAACAATTCATTAATTAGACTAAAAATGTATTATCTATTTTCTTTGTTGCGCAACGTAACAAATATGAATAAAATCCAATAACTATCTGAATACTTGCTTTTTTTTTAATCTTATTTGTAATATGAACCTCGAGATTAGACATATGATGATTCTACGAGAAATATCATCTCTTACTCAAAATGCTAGTCTTCGGCTAAATAAATTAAAAAGCAAGCATTAAAGAATTGTTTAGATGTGATACGAATAAATTCTGGAATAGTTTTTTCTAGGTCGGAACTCAAAAAACAACTTGGTCTCGCTTATCTCTGCTATCGAGAATGTTTAAAATCAAAATTAATTTTGTAGCATTATGTGTTGATTTATTATGCCTATAAATTTAGTAAAATCAAGCAACATATTGTTTTTGTTAACAATAAAAACATCTCCATTAGGTTCTATATTTTAATTACACATGAACTCCATGAATAAAAAAATTTATTCATACATACTTGAATTAGATTCACTAAACTGAAGATTATACAATTCTTATGTTTATGAATACTATATACAAATTGCCAAAGATTTGGAATACGTTCTTGAAAAATATTTCTTTCAATAGATCTAAATAAAAAATATGATAAACAATGCAAAAAGACAAATACTATAATCTGACTTAATATTATAATAATATAAAACTCGTTTCATCGATTGAGTGACAAAAACAAATCCAAACATAATTATTATCGTTAAAATCGTTAGAAATATTCGAAATAATCGAAGATCTGATGAATTCCAAATAAGATAGGAAATTAATAACGGTAGTGAACCTTAAACAAGAATGAAGCATTCTTAAACAAACAAACAAAACATTCTCTATTTACCAAGAGCATTTCCAATTGCACTTGCTGAACTTAATGTTTCTCGTTTATGAACAGAAATATCAATTAATAATGAATTATAATTTAAATCAATCATTGTTAAAAATGTATCATAAAGACATAAACTTAAAAGTAATTGTAAACCAAGTAATGATGAATTTATTTCAACAAATGGATACCAAAAACAAAGTGATGATAAACAAAATAAAGGACCACATAATGTTAAATAATTAAGACGATGAGCAACAGATGACGTATATCGATCAGATAGCC
>CAJNSZ010000801.1:0-12621 GCA_905329745.1 Rotaria sp. Silwood2 | reverse complement strand
AATATGGTTTTATTTTTTTTTTATTCTCTATGTTGATTACGTTCTAGAATAATCGGACGTGAACATAGTGCACAATTTTGATTGGCATAAAACGCTTTTTGTAAACATTTTTGATGAAATATATGAGAACATGGTGTTATACATGCAACACCAGATGTTAATGTATTATGACATATTGAACATATATCATTATATTCTTCGATTTGTTCAGTTGTTGCTAATGGTAATTGATTAACATTATCCCATGCGGATTTTCGATTACGAAATATTTGCAAACCACGACGTAAATTTTTAATTATATTTAAGTATGCATGTATAGCAAGCATAAATGCACGTAATGCACCACGAGATTCAAAACATAAGATATAAAAACCATTAAATAAAAGAAAAACACCAAGAATAAATTCAAAACATGATGTTATAGCTTTTATCCAAAATATATATTCATCAAATGATTCAACATTTGATAAACGATTATGTGCATCAAGAACATAAAGAGTATATTGAGCAAGTGATGCTAGAAGACGTACAATTAATTCTAAGGAAAATGCTGTTACAGCTAAGAGCCACGTTGAAAATGTTGTTAAACGCCATAGAATAATTATATAAAGAATAACTAAGAATAGAATTGATAGACATGTATAAACATGTCGATGATGATATGAACGTAGAATAGAAGACGAATATAATGACGATAATGATGAACTAAACAAGAAAATTCATTATCGAAAAAAAAAAGTTTGACCATAATGAAATGCATGAGTATGATATGTTCGTTGTTAAATAAAGTTAACAAACTATAAGAGAGGAGTAGCGTGCTCGTACTAAATAAAATACTGTCTGTTCGAACAAATTTTGGACTATGTTGGGAAAAGGCACTTCTAGGAATAAAAAGCTGTTAGTGTTATCCCTCCGGAATAAAAATGTGAAATAGGATGTAGTTGATGTTGCTAATCAGAGCAAGACTATTTTATTCTATCTATTTTGGTATATATGTTTCTTCATCATCCTTTTAATTAATCTTCGAGAAATGCAGTAAGTAGATAATTTCATATATTGTAATGAGATATTATTGTTATGAGGTCTGTGGAGAGTAGATACAAATTTGTATTCGTATGTTTCAACACTTCTCATGGAACGTAGAATTAATTTATGAAGTTTTTTAGTAAAATTCATCTATTGTTCATGATTAAATAAAAAAATTTACTTGTTTCTATTTTCGTCTTTGTTTTCTTCATCTTCGTGTTGATTTTCATCGTTTTGATTAAATACCATTCTTGTTGTCATCGATTGCATTGCTACTTTAAGTAATTGTGGTTCAAGTATTGTATGAAGAAAATGAAATAGAGCAACAATTAATAAACTGAATGCTTTTAATAAAGGTACATGTCGTCGATTAAGATCAAGCCGTGTTATATTTGATTGAAATAATAACAAAAAAAACATAACACCAACAACAGTACCAATCTGTTCAACATCTTCTGTCCAAAGATGAAGAAGACGAAATAAACGATGTGAAATATTTTTCATTAAATATGATATGAGACAAGCTAAGCTAATCAAACTAAAATAAATTAAAGAAAATATTCATGTTAAATTTTTTTCTTTGAAATCAAATGGTTTTATTGAGACTACAGAATACAGAATCTTCTAATCTATATGATGAGCACTATAAAAAAAACAATGTTGGAATTAGGATGTGAAACACAATTGATCTGCATATGTTGTAAATCAATAAATTTCACAAGATATGCTTCAATTAGGTACTTTCAATATACTGATAAATTCATGACGAAAAATATTATTCGTAATGTGTTAAAGTGAGTTTAGAAAGGACGCCAAAGACAAATATCTTACATTCAATCTTCTTTCATAATAATTCTACGAAAGATTATATTTCCGTGATTTATGAGGGAAATCCGCCCAATGAATTTTCAATATTCTGAAAAAAGATTAGATTCTTAGCTGATTGATACATTTTTACGATATTTTTTAAATATATGCCGTGGTCTAGAAAAACTGATTGTCGAATTTCAATTGGAAACTGTGAACAGAGGTGTAATCGGCTGGTATTTTGACGATCGATACCGGTCATCAGTACTGGTGATTGACATCCCCTAGATAATATAGCACGCGCGTAGCGAGTTTTAACTCCAGTGGTAAGTCAAAGTCCAGTATCTTGGCAGTAATAAAATAAGGATCTAAACTCTTTTGTTTGATATTCATAGCTCACATAGTTTCAATTCGAAAGCAATTAATCATTTGGGTGTCTTTCCTTGTTAGTCTGTTATCATGAATAAAGACGTTGCTGGACTACAGTTCAAATTCTTGTTTTCTTTTTTTATAATCATACTTGATTCACATAATGAATATTCTATCATACGTTGCATTTGCATTATGAATTCCTCTCTTCGATTGGAAAAAAGAAAAAAAAACAGAATCATAATTTATTAGAACACCAGATGTCAATGAAGAGCCTACTTGACTGTCACAAGAATGCTAATATTAAAAACTTCGAGTTTTGAAAAAAAAAAGTCTGTATCTTAATTTAATAACTCATAAAATCTAGAGTTTTCATTCTATTTTTATAAACTAAAAATAGTTTATAAAATTATATTAAAATAATAAATTGTTTAATTATCGTTAGATTAGTTAAAATTTCTTACGTAAAAATAGTTTCTGTTCCATAGAATAAACTTGTAAAATAAACTGTTTTTACTAAAGTTTCATTATAATTCATTTGTTTATCATCTAAAGTAATATTATCACTTAAATTTGTCATACTTATATTTAATGTTACATTCGATATATATGGATTTGTATATATAGCTCTTATTCCTAATGGTAAAACAACAATTTTTGTTAACCAAAAAATTTTTAATAATGTATTTATATGTATACGTGTTTGTAAATAATTAATTAATGTTTGTAAACCAAAATTTTCATATAAATGATAAAGATCATGTATAAAACGATTACGTATTACATTTATCATTGATTCTTGATGACAAATAAATAATTCCGAAAGATGAACAAATGTCCATATGATATAATAAAATTTCAAAAGAGATATATTATAATCTGTTGATATTAAATAACGTGTTACTATCAATACAAATGGTGCTAAATGACATAAATATGTTTGAATTTTATATGCACGAACACGTGGACGAATATTGAGCATTTGAATATAAATAGATGATAATAAAAATTGTAGAATATATGTATTTAGTGATGATGAACTTTGAATATCTGTTTTATAACTCATTTGATAATCAAAATAAATTACAAGTAATGATATAGTATAACTGTAGAATATCACAAGACGTCTATCGGAACATAATAACAATAATATCAACAGAAGAAGACCTAATAAAAACGAATATTATAAAATTAGTGTAATAAATAATTTGAGATTTCTTTAGCGACTTATGGAGTCAAAATTTTTGAACTCGATGAGTTCTAATTGTAGTGATCAGTTTAATGAAGAAAAAATTTAAAAAAAGTAGATTGTTCAGTTACTTTGTAGTAAACTAAATGTAAGTAGAATTATCAAAATATTACCGATTGTGAATGATTTAAATTTTATTCAATACAATTCTTTCCTACGAAAAAATTAATATCAAAGTACACACCAATAACTTTTACGTGGTTAACAATACGGTTTAGAGTACAGAGTCAGTGGGTACATTCTCATTGTAACCAAGGACAACATGCATCAGATTCCGTTTCTATAGTTTCTTTAGGGTGTCAAACGGCATTAATTACAAGGTTGAAAGAATTTGAGAATAATCTAAAGCCTTTCTTGAAATACGTTTTTGATTTTACTACAGACAATGATTATATTCAAGACATTAAAATTGATGGCTAGTAATTATTAGGATAATAAAAATTATATTAAATTAAGAAAAATGAATAAGATAGATAGTGTAGAGTTTATATTCACTTGTATAAACTAACGATTCTCACAAGATTTTTTTCATCTATTAGACCTTCTAGAGCTATCATGCTGATCAATTTTCAAAGTGACAAATAAATGATGATGCTACAGTTCAAATACTTAAAAATCTCATATAGTTCTATAAAGTCTAATAGACGAAAATTTCCATAATTCTCTAGCATATCATCATCCTAAATTTCGTTTCGACAGATTTTTATTTCTCTTCGAGTTTGATCTGTACTTTGTAGAATCAAATATCACTTGTGTTTAATGACATACGTACAAGATGTCTCAGTAAACTTTTAAATAGTATTTTTCTCGACTGTTTTTGTCTTTCGATCTCGTTAAAATAATCCTAGACATAAAAATTAAATATCTAATTACTTTACCTAGAATAGGTATTAAAAGAAGTAAATAAATTTGTAATAATATATGAAATAAAGAACTGTGTAATAGGTAACTTATTGGTGCAAGAATTAAATGATCATTTTGATCAATAATTTGAATCGCATGTTTTAATGTATAGTCAATTAATGATGAAAATTTTTCTGTAAATAAATAATCATAAATAAGTATAAATGGAATACGTAATAAACAATATTGTATGTAAATAATAGTTTGTTGTGGTATAAAGCGTTGAAAATGTTCAAAAAATGTTCTACGTCGTGTTGCATCTGTTGTCATTGAATGAAGAAAAAAATCGCCAGCAACATGTTCGTCGTCATTATCCATTCTTTTTTCAGTTTGTTAAAAATAGGAGAAGAAAAACGTTAAGTAAGTTAACTTAACATGGAAACAACAAAAAATAGTCATTGATTGGATAGTTTTAATAAACCAATTGGATACAAAAATAGAGGGAGATAAAGCATTGAAATGTTATGAAAAAATGAGTTTTTTTATTGGAATTTCTATTATTTAGTTTTCAAATAAGCACAGTACATGATATTCATCGATCTATTTTTTTGTTTAATTGAATTAAATTGGAAGAAGACTTTTATTTTTTGATCGACATATTGATTGTTTTACATTGTGGACGAGAAAAACCTTGTGAATATAAAATGAATGTACAAGTAAAGAAAATTCAAATACTTTGTAAGATTCAATAGCATAGGGGGGCCAACGTTTTATATTCTCGTGTGACAATAGATTGTAATATCTTATTGTTATAAAAGAAAAACATGTTTTTCAGCCTTGAATATGCTAATAATAGTTTTTTTTTTGATATGGCAATCGTTCTCAATTGCTCTCTGGTGGCCTGTCCATGTTCAATAGTAACGATTAGCTATTACAGATCCACGAGTCAGTTAAGAAAGCACCTCGCCGCCGCTTCGTCTCGCCTAGGAGTCGATGTAAAGACAGACGTTTTCTTACACGTTTTTTTAGCCTCGTCTAAAAATTACTCTTTCTTTTATTTTATAAGAGCAAACAGCAGTATCTCGAGTGGCGATGGTTCTCAATCTTGAGAAATTTTCATTTTTTTCCAGCGGAATTCCAGAATTTGTTCCGTTTTTGGCTCACCAATCTTCAACAAATTGTTCGAAAGTCTCCAAGTTTAATCAATTTTAGCAAAACTTTTCTTATCGATTTCGTAATTCATAGATCCCCTCCCAGGAGATCAAATAAAGTACCTCGGTATCTGGAAAGTCATTCATCAAGAAAAGAAAAATTCATATTTCCATCACAGTTCTATTGGATGAACTATTTTTTTACAATAATGGTAGAGGACAGTTCGAAGTTTTTATTCAATAGTATGGATTTCTCAAACACACTTACAAAGTAACCCATTCATGTTCAATACACAATTAAAATTCTTTTTCGATTGTGCTAAAGTACAATATGTAGGACTATGTTGAAGTTTTTGTATTTTATCTTATTAATATGCATTTTCTGTCACTCAAGCATATTTCTCTTTCTTGATAAACATAAAAATGGACGATAGTCAAGAAACAGTTCTTTATATTGCTTTGTTTGCATCTTATAAGAGAACTTTTTTGTATATCTGTTTGATTTCTGCGCCGACGTTATATACGTCAGGAGTCTTATCTTTGCGTGAACTAAAGCAATCACTCATAATGTATGTTTTTTCGAGACATTTGCGTCGAAACAAACATTAAGCACCATGTGCTTCGTAAATCATCATTTTATTAAGGCACGCTCTGAAATTGTTCCATAAAAACGAATAAATTTTCTGCATAATTGTCTATTCCTTCTCTTATGNCCCCTTTCCCTTTTTGTTCCCACAGTGAAATATACCACCCCCCCTTCCCCCCCTCTCTGTTTTTTTTCTCTCCCCCCCTCTTTTCCCTCATTTACAGCTCCTCCCTTGTTCCCCCCCCCCCCCCCCCCTCCCCTTCTTTCAGAGCCCGACAGGTCGATTTCGAATCCAGGCTCGAAAATTTTGAACTCGACAGACTTTGGTCTCTTCTCTTAATGTATTTCTCTAAGTTTTCTATGTAACGATCACAAGCAATTTTTTGAGTCACATCTCTTGAATTTCTGTTCTGATTCACATGAGTCGTAAAATTTTTTGTTTAAAATCATACAATATTTTACTATAAATTTTAGTCTCGGTCCCGGTAATTTTTTTCTCGTATTGTCACGCATCTCTAATTCAGGCACAACTTTCGACTATTGCCGAAAGTACATTTTGAAAGTCAGTACGATGAAATTCATGTTTTCAGTTTTTTATTTGAAAATTGAGTTGAATGTTTGATATATTTATTAGAATATTGTAATTGTAATCCAATTGGTTCATTGCGATCGTCATGTGATCCCCAAACAGATTCTTGTTATTGTCGACCAGCTGTTGGTGGACTAAGTTGTTCACATTGTGAAAATGAATATTGGGCTTTTTCTCGTATACTAACACATAATAATACTGGCTGTACTCGTAAATAATCAAAGAAAAGAAAATATATGTTTACTTGAAAAAATATATATTTTAGCTTGTGGTTGTCATCCATATGGTTCAATACGAAAAGATTGTTTACAAGATACTGGGCAATGTTCATGTCATTCATTTGCTATGGGTCGTCAATGTGATATATGTGTTGATTCATCTTTAATATTAACTGATCATGGATGTGTTAATTGTATGTAAAAAAAAAAAATCTTAATAAAAACAATATTTTATTAATGGCTCTTCTTTTAGTACATAAAAATCGTTATCGACGTCAACGAACATGTCGAGATTTAACATGTCTTTTTGATGGAATATGTGAAATATTAAATGGTTATCCTCGTTGTACATGTCATCATATAAGTTGTACAAATGAAGAACAATACTTAATGAATATATGTGCATCAGATGGACGAACTTATCAATCAATATGTGATATTAAACGACAACAATGTTTAAAACAATATGAAATTGTTTTAATGTATCCCGGTGTTTGTAATGGTAAATTAATTTCAAGTTTTTAAATTAATTTACTTTTTTTTTTAAATTTAGGAATTGATGAAGATTTGAAATTCGAACAAGATAATATTTTGAATCGTGAATTACAAATGATAACAATTGATTCAAGTAAGAAGATTTTTGCAATGTTTTTTTTTTGTTTTCATGTATATTAAAATATCTTATTATTTAGAACGATGTATAACAGATAAAGATTGTGGAGAAAATATGGTTTGCTTATCAGAATTTTGCGAATGTGAAAAACAAAAATATAAACGTATACCAGGACCACAATGTGTTATGCGTAAGATGATCGTTTAGAATTATGATTTTAGTTTTGAATAAAAATTATTTCGAAATTATTTTAGCTCCATCAGTTTCCTTACGATCAAATCATACAGGTAGAGTTTTATTTTTTCTGTAGGTTAAAAACAACAAAGCGAGATAAATATTTTTTTTTTTTAATAGTAATTCCTATTCATCATATATCAGATGGTATTTGTATGCAATGGAATCCATGTAAAAATCATGCTATATGTCAAGATCAAACAAATCAAAATTATACATGTTTATGTTCATTCGGATGGAAAGGACATAATTGTGATCAAAGTAAAAATTGATTGTTTTGGTTTTCGTTGAAATCTAATGAACATTTAAAATTTCACGCATATGCTAAAATGAAAGAAAATATTTCGTCAAAGAGAAGCAAATCATAGTAATCTGATCCAACGATCTATTCGGTATTCACTGTAATTGTATATCTTCTGTGTTTTTGATCGAGACGATGTTCATTTGATGAGTAATAGAAACGTCTCGACTGGTTTGATTGAGTTTCAAAATTTCGTGCATTCCTTTTGTCCTCTCACAAATATTGATCCTTAGCAATGACTCTCCCAGTTGCATTAATCTAATTGGACCTTACATGGTTTCTATCGAAATCCAACAAAATAGTGTGAGAATTTCGTTTGAATTTGATTGGATCCTAATGTTAACATGTAGTACTTATTAACAGAGTGTTCATTAGCTGAGTACTATAATAGAATAGAAATGACAAAGCTGAGCTCGAGATTCTAAGCTTATACGTTGGGCTCATCCTTTGAAGTTCTCTGTAAATAACTCACTTCTGACTTTCTTTTTCAAACGACTTTTTGAATAAACTGCGAGTCCTATTTATATATAGATATCAATGCCTACGCAATTTGAAAGCGTGGTTGTCTATATAATCCGCCCACATAGACGTGAATTAGAAAATCGAAAGAGGGTTAAGAAGATCCTAACAAAATCCCATCGGAATCTGACAGTCGACATTTCTACATGTTCCGACAGTTGGATATCATTGGATGCTTATCACGATTCAATCGGATTCTTTCACCTTGGCTTACAAGGCTAGAAAGTTCGATTATACAATTCTTTTGATTAAACTTTCTACACACGTATCTGACCACAATATTTTCATAATCTTAAGATTCTTTTTTTTCGTAAATTTTAGAAATTGAAATAACTATTCCACATTTTAATCAACAATCTTATTTAAAACTCAAATTATCAGAACCAATAAAATATATTGATCTTACGTTTGCAACAGAACATAATGATGGTTTGATTTTATATTGTGACAATAAATTAACAGAATTATACTTTACGATTTCAATACGAAATAAAATTATCGATATAACGTAAGTCTTAGAAAAATTTTATATACAACAAAAGTTTTATTAATCTTGTTTTTTTTGTTTTTGAAGTATTCGTTCTGATCGTTTTATTTCAACAATTCAATTATCTGATATAATTGATCTTAATACATATGTTCGTTTACAAATTCAGATTTTATATAATGAAATACAAGTTCGATTAAATAATGGAAAGCTTTTGTCAAGTACGTAAAGTATAAACTAAATCGACAAAAAAAAATACAACTTCTTTTTTTTAATATTAAAGGATTATTACCATTTAATATTGTGTTGACAAATATATTACACATAGGTGGATTACCAATATCATTTCATTCGTAAGAATAGATAATTATTATTTATAAAATTTAACTAAATTTTATTTAGTCTTTCACAATATTTTGACGTCAATGAAGGTTTTCAAGGATGTATTCATGAATTATTAATTAATGAAAGACAAATTATGTTTAATACTACAGAACATATTGGTCAAAATATTGGTAGGTATTGTGAAACACAATCTAAAAGAAGTATTAACGTATAGAAATAACAATTTAGATTCCCTTTCCCTAACAGACATGTGAGGAGTTTCTCGTCACCAATGTGACAGACGTTTTTAATCTACGATCGCACACCGTATATCACTAACGTCTCTTCATAATAAACGAATTACTTTCTTATTGCATTTCTGCAATAGAACTGTCAGCAAGCCAAACTAGATCGATCGTTGTTTCTGATGTTATGAATACGCTGAATTCTAGAACTCTGCATTAATCTATCATTCTAATTTCAGTTTTTTTACTGAATTCTTGTATGAAATATAAAAACAAATAGAGACAATAGAAAATTTTTTCATATAAAAATAAATTTGCTTTAACAAGGAAGAGATAAAACAAAGTGTACAATAATAATGTAGAGAACAAGGGATACTTATAATAATAGACAATGGCATGTAAATTTGATGTTCAGTTCAAGCTTTTATTGCTAGACTCAAATGAATTTATCAAAGTACTTTCGAATAGTAAAACGATGCGTCTATATTTGATTTCCGAAACATAAGAGCTCTGTTCTGAAAGATTAAAAAGTGGCGAAAAAATATATCTGAACATAAAAACAGCTTCCTATGATTAGTAACAGAAGCTACATTATGCTTCACATTTGGATCTCTTTTAATTGACTTGAAATTTAAAATTATTTATTTATTTATTTATTAGATGAATGTATAGGAAATCCATGCCGATCAGTTTCATCTAGAAATAGAATTCGATGTATACCGATAAGAAATAATGATGTAAATAGTTATAAATATTTCGATAATGATCATTCAATAATCGATCGATGTTTAACAAAACCATGTGAAATAAATCAACAATGTATTAATGTACATCCGAATAATTATATGTGTATATGTGTAAATTGTTCATTAAGTATGAAGAAAGATATTTGAAATTTTTAAAAAAGAAAATATTTATATTTTTCTTTTTATTAGATAATCTATATATTGCTGGATTTCATTCGAATAGTTATATTAAACATTTACCATTTCAATCATTGAAAGATACAGAAAGATTTAAAATTGAACTATGGTTTCTATCTGAAAGTTCATCAGGTAGAAATTCTTTTTTTATGTTATTTAATTTATTAGATAAAGTGTTTTTGTTTTCTTTAGGTTTACTTATTTATAGTGAACATATTAATTTCAAAAAGGGTTATTTTAAACTTAATTTAGAACGAAAAATGCTTATATTTGATATTATTATTGGTAGTAAGCGTATTTTACTCAGGTATTTCATTCAATCGATCTATTTAAAATTTAATCAGTCCAATTAATCAAATTAGAACTCTTTTCTTAAATTCAATAGGATTAGGATAGACATCTTGGTTGAATGAGTGTTGAGTCTTTTTAGATGTCAAAGAAAATTTATGATAGATGAAAACGTTTGAATAGTTTAGATGAATAATTTTAAAGTCTCAAAAATCACTCATATTCTACGAAAGCTGCTAGAATTTTGTTTTTTGAAGTTTTAGTATCTCCGGAAGAATTTATTCTTTTGAACTGAAATTTTCAAGGCATTCTACTGACAAATAGATCTGTTTGACAACAAAATATCATGTCGAACTACCCTCATTCAATTAGATGGTATATACCGCACTACAGGCTAAAACTCTAATAAAAGGCCTAGAACTTTGGGCAGAAGATGTAAAGAGACTTATTGTTTTGAGGTTTTCATCCTTCACTGAACTGTAGCTTATGCATGGAATCCGAATTCAAAAATAATTACTCAGTTGAAAATGTTTTTTTTATAAGTACAACTACGGAACGAGTGTTTCAGAATACTTGCAACTCTATCGCATAAAATTGAGGGATAGAGCTTCTATAATATTTAGTCGAATTGTGTATTCTGAAAAGTGACTTGTTATTTTATTAGTTCTCGATATCCAATTGAATTGAATAAATGGCATCAATGTTTAATTGAAATCTATAGTCAAAAATTATCTTTAATTCTCGATCAAGAATCACCTGTTATATCTTATGAATTAGTTTCTTCGAATATGTTATGGCCTCGTTCATTTACATTTATTGGTTATCTACCTAATCAATATCGATCAATAAATACTTCGATATTCGAAGGATTTCGTGGAGCAATACAAAAAGTATAACAAAACAAAAACATATATATTTTAATTTGTAATTAATCTATATATATATATATTTTTTTTTTACTAATAGATTATTTTAAATAATCATTCATTAAATGATATTCGTCGAAACGCTATTGAATTATTTAATATAACTGAATATCATGGTTATCCTTGTCAACCAAATCCATGTACATTGAATAGAAAATGTTGTCAAATAGAATTAAATAATTATACTTGTATTGAAGAATTAAAACGAAATGATACATCACTTGAACTTGATGGAACAATAAATGCTATGTATTCATATATACCTTCAAATTTACGTCGAAATTATTTTGATTTCTTATTAAAAACAAAACATTCTTGGGGACTTATTTTTTATATTGGTGAAACATCGTTATCATTTTTTTCAAATTATCTATCGTTAATAATTGTTAATGGATTTCTACAATTGGCAATTAAAATTGATAAAAATTCAAGTGTTGCTTTATTAAAATCACAAATACGAATTGATGATGGTCAATGGCATCATATTGAAATAGAACGGTAGATATCATTTATTTTATTCTTAGAAATGTTCATCTTTCAGTCACTACAAATATAAATTATTCTTCAGAGACAACTTCGAATAGTTCGATAGTATTTTTATATTTGACATTAAGTACAGTACTCGTCAGAAAGTTAGCAATGACTTTCAATTCTTCTACTATCTAATTACAAAAGTGAATGTATTTCGTTGTGCTGTCCAAGATAAACCATCAAGGGGGAAAAAGCGGATCCTGGTGGATCCTGGGATCCATTAGGATCCGCCAGGATCCATAGGATCCACCAGGACCCACTAGGATCCATCAGGATCCATTAGGATCCATTAGGATCCATCAGGATCCACCAGAATCCATTAGAACTCATTATCATTTATGAAGATAGATTAATGTTCTGAATAGCCACAAAATCAAGGAAATCAACCAGAT
>CAJNSZ010000800.1:0-50633 GCA_905329745.1 Rotaria sp. Silwood2 | reverse complement strand
CGCTAGTATTGAAGTACAATAATGAATCTGATAGAGAACGCTCTTAATCAATCACAATGTAGTGGTTTAGTTTATGTAGTATCCTAAAAAAATCAATTAGCCTCTCAGCACTTCAGCACCCGCCCAGCACCTGTCCAGCACTTTTCGGTGTTTTTCGGTGCTGGGTGCCAGCACTTACCCCCTTGTGACGTGTACTCAAACTGGTTGATAAATTCGATGAGATTTTATAAACACTCCAGTGCTGTCGAGCAATAAAACGAAGAATACCTATGCCATTTTATTGAGTTACAATGGTATTCATTAGCGAACAGAATAGTTTAGAATGTGCATAAAATGCAAGATTTGAATGTCAATCAAGTTAATAACGAATGCAAACAGAGCTATTCATCATAGCATATACACATTAACAACGAAACACAGTTTAAACACACCTAAACAGGACTTGATTACAAACGTAAAGGACTGGATTATAATGAATTGTAAATTTAAATATATCTTAGGTGCTTTCTAATTAATGAATTATTTAGTTAACTACGAACAAATATTTTACACTGAAAAAGATGATCTGCACGCACTTGTTTTTTATATACCCCTTGATGCTCTGAAGTCTGAAATATGTCTCTAAATGTAACTCGTTTATCTTTATTATACTGTTAGGATAAATTTAGACGAATGATCGGTTTAAGCTATCAAATTCTTCTAAGCATCGGAAGTCATTTCACTGAAAATAATCTTAAAATATTCTCTTGTGTTCTATTGAGAAAATGCAACTGTAAATAGTAAAAGATTCATGGTCAATAGTTATTGTGTAGGCAACATGATATCAAATGTTTTGTACATGAAAACACTTTAGAATATTCATGATGGCTTTTATTTTGACAAAGATGTATTCAAATTATGAAGTTTATATACATTAATGAATATTTGTGCTTGATATATAAACGAAAGCAGCTATCTTTACTTGAGTAACCATCTAAATTAATTTCATTGTTCTTTTTTGCTATAATTAAGTACCTACAGTGATTACCTTCACAATTTAGATCATTTGTGAAATCGTGTCATGTATTTTTTAGATATAATTGATCAATAAAAAACAAAACGAAATTACTCTCATTCTTATAACGCTCTATAAGATATTTCCTATAGTTGTAGACGTTTTTTGTTTGATGTGAAGTCACATCACACTGATAGAAGAAATTTAACAAGCATGTAAAGCTTCTTAGGCAGTTTTTTGTGTAGTATTTCTCAAAACTAATGATCGAATCTCATATGATGCGGAAAGCAATCAAACAAACACTGTTACACAACTTTCTTTTTCTTAATAGAAAATTTGATAAATTGATATACGCATTCATATATGTTTTAAAAACACATCAAAGTATTATATTTTAAATACAATAGGAATTACCATATGAATACATGCTTAGATAAACACTTTCTCCTTGTTAACATGTTTCTCGCAGACATAGAGTTAATTGTTATAGAAGAGAATAAGAAAATCTGACAATGAACTTTTAATAAAATGTTTCGTACGCAATTCGTATGTATGCTTGACATAACACCTAATGCGTCGAATAAATCTAAAATCTTTATTTTCGAAATAATGTTTTTCCAATGAATAACTAAAAATAGTCTTTGCTTGTTTTATTTAGAAATATTTGTTTATTTCACTAGCTAAGATAATTTAGTCTTTAAACTGTTGAGAAACACCTGTGGGAACACGAGGTGACTTCGCTAGGTTACTTAAAAGCCAGTCGACAATCCAAGCAGGTAATCGAGAAATTGGAAAGAAGACAAGACTTGATTGCCAACCAGGTCGATAACGAATATGAGGAACTGTATTCATAACAGCATGTTGAAGAGCTCGAACGACTTTTATAGGATCTTCAGCATGTCTCCTAAATGGGTCTATTGCTCTGCTGTTAAGTCTACCTTTAATAAAATCTTCTCCCCATCGTTCTTGAACATCACTTGAAAATTGACTCCAAAAGTCTACAAATGTTTTAGGACCTCCTTGCATGATAGGTGTTCGCATAAATCCTGGTTCAATAATACTAACACGTAAACCCCATGGGACCATTTCACGACGTAAACAATCCGAAAATGATTCAAGAGCATATTTTGATGCACAATAAGCAGATCCACTTGATAAAGCGAGATAACCAGCTACAGAACAAATATTAACAACACGTGAATCACGTTTAGCAATAAGTAAGGGTAAAAATTTCTTTGTCATTGCAACATGTCCAAAGTAATTCACATCCATCACTTTACGCATATCTTCCATCGATGTCCAATCAATATGGCCAATAACAGCAATTCCAGCATTGTTAACAAGTGCATGAAGAACTTTTGTTTTCTCGTTGACTAATTCGAATGCAGCATCAATGTCTTCTTGTTTAGTAATATCAAGACGAAAAACTGTACCTTTTTTTGAAAGTTTTTCTTTAAGAGATGTTACGTTGTCAGGAACGAAAACACCAGCAAGAACATTAAAGCCTTGTTTATCAAGTTCAATCGCTAATCCATGACCGAATCCAGTATCACAACCACTAATAAGAACATATTTTCCATTAGGATTTATGTTTGGTGTCGGAAAAAAATGCTGATATAAACGATAGAAGATATAAAGGATGACTAGAAAGCCAATAAGAAGATACATCATAGTACTATACAGATAAATCGAGAGAGACAAATAAAACACAACCAACGTTCTTTGTGTCTTATTACTAATTGAGTGTTACTGCTACAATAATAACGACGTCAAATCGAGAGAACTGCGTCGAAGAACGCAAAGTACGTTTTGTTCTATAAATACCCGTAGTGTTTCTCTATCCTTTCTTCTTCGTATTTTTTTTCTGATATATATGTGGATCGCAGAGAAGATGTAATGCATCAATATCTGTTTTGATCTTTCATCTTTCTTCACGAAGTCGATAAAGATAAAGAAAGAAGTTAAAAGGAAAGAAAATGATGAGAATAAAATTGAACAAATCATAAAAGTGCCAAATTAGATGAATACATCTTATTTACTTGATTTTATTCGATGAAAAATAAAAGGAGTCAGCTCTTTTTTTTATGGAAAATACAACATCATACTAATACTCTATTAACAGTGACGTGAACTCAAACTAGTTGACATACAGTGGCGCTTAAAACTGATCGTACGCTTGACCAATAAGGTTGTTTCTTGAAAATCTGAAGACCAATTGACGATATAGAATTTCCATCTTTGTCAAAATATAGCCCGTCTATCATAGTTTATGTGTTAAAAGTTTCATCTCTCTAAATTGTATATTTGTTGTGCTAGACCAACAATAGTAAAAATGATCTGCTCGGATTTGACTCGAAGTTCATCATACATCCTACACAGAGACAGATCGATATTAAGCAATTAAAAGTTTCACATTTTATCATTCTGAACGAGAAGGCAGATTTCTAAAACATTTCAACAAGTTTCAGTTGAGTTTTAGTTAATAAATTAAAAAAACCTTCTTCTTCTGCAGAAAGATCAAATGCGAAGCTTTTATTTGCTTAGTAACTATCTGTTTATGTGTAGAGTGTATGAGAAATTTTGAGTCAAACCCGAGTCGAAGTTCTATATCTTCAATTCATCTTGGGATTTTAAAGAAACTATGTCATTAGTCAATTTATGATCAGATTTTATAACTATACTTCATTGTTTTGAAAACCTAAAGTGAAGAATGCCTGTGTCGTTTGATTGAACTAAGATCATGTCGATCAAGATACAGCAAACTCTAGAAAGTGCATAAAAAGGAAGATTTGACTGTCAATTAAGTTAATAATGAATGCAAAGAAGAATATTTATTAGACCACGTACACAGTAGCAACGAAACGCATTTGAAGCACACCTAAACATCACTTTATTGCAAATATGTTCTAATTAACGAATCTTTTAGTTGACTACGAGCAAATGTTTCATGCTGAAACGATGACTTGTATACACTTGTTCAACATCTTTCTTGATGCTCTGGTTTTTTTGAGATATTCATCTAAATGTAACTCATTCATCTTCTGTAGTGTATTGACAATAATTGTTATTATTGTTACATTGACTTCATTTCTTATCTGTTGGTGTTTGTCTACTGATGAGTCATGATTTACATATATGTGTAATTCTATACATATATTTATGTGTATTCTTTTCCTTTATGTTGTGATCATTCTAATTGCGTATATAACAATATTTCTATTGTTATATTTCTTTTTCTATTTTTCATTCCATTTGTATGAGTCATCACAACATATAGATCTCTCTATATATATGCTTGTCTTTTCTTAAAAAGATGATAACTTTGTTCGTTTCGTTTTCATCTAACTTGTGAGTTGTTTCTGTTCTTCAAGGTCAATAAAACATCATTATTGACCTTGACCTTTATTGTATTACGCAATTGATAATACAATACATTTTCTGGCTTTTACGTATACCCTGAATACGTGACATCTTCATTATACCACTATAAGAGATTTAAACGAATTGGCTGCTTTAAGTGTAACCCCCATTTTCTCACTCAAAAATTGTTGTTTTTTTCAGCTTTAGTTTTTTATAGTCATTGTATAGTTTCAAATAGTATTCATCTACTGAGTATATTATGGCACTTAAAAAATGTCTTTAAACGTTAACAAACGACGAGAAAAAATCAAATTTGTATAACGGAAATAGCAAAAACTCTATATTTTTTTTGCCTTTTTCTGGAAACAAATTTTTCATGAAGAAAAGTGCAGAAACGTCACCGTTTCTTTGGCGTAGTACGTCCGATTGAGCTAAAAATGTTTTTTTTTTTACATATACTAGACATTGTTTGAGATGGATATTTTTTTTTTAATTTCACAAAATATTTTTTTGCTGATTTTTGGTAGCTATTACAAAAATAAAACATATAGTTTGTAGGGTACCTTCAATATTTCGATTCTATTTTATTTGAAAGACAAAAAATTTAAAAAATATATTCACCTCAAACGGTCTCTAATGTCTGTAGAAAAATTTTCATCTCGATCCAACGTGGCGGCTTGGAGAAATAGAAGCGAACATTGAAGCCATTGTTGATTATTGTGATTCCACTATTCTATAAAAGACAGTATTCGAGAATTTTTAGTTTATGGCAATTATTGCTGTACTCATCAAGATCTACGTACTCTGAAAATCTAACATTTGTGTTCTACTAAGAAAGTGCAACTCGATACCATCTGTTTTGTATATCAGAATACCCATGACGGTTCGCTTTTATTTTTACAAAGATATATTCAAGTTGTAAAACTTCAATATATCAATGAATATTTGTGCTTGATGTATAAACGAAAGCAGCTATCTTTGCTCGAGTAACCATTTAAATCAATTTCATTGTTGTTTTTTGCTATAATCAAGTATCTATAGTGATTATCTTCACAATTTCGATCATTTGTGAAATCATGTCATGTATTTCAGATATAACTGATCAGCAAGAAACAAAGCAAAAATATTTTTAATTCGCTGAAATTTTATAAGACATTTGGTTTTGAAGTAGATGTTTCTTTGTCAATATGCAATTACATCACACTGATATAAGAAATTCAACGAGTAAATAAAGTATATTAATATCCGCGACAGAATTAAGGAGGGTAAAAGTCAGAAAATTTTCAAAAAATCAACAAATTCTATTAGAATTTGGCCGAATAGATACACAATTTTGTTTGTTCAATATTGAGATATGAGAAAGATGATCATCTGAATTGTACTTTGAAATATAACTCTGAAGTCTCTCTGCAGATTGCTAACTGTTGATATTGCCGAGTAATTTAGCTTACACCAATCGTTCTTTCATTCTATCACGGAAATAAGTCAATTTCCTGCTTTCTATTTCTCAAAACTTATGATCAAATCTCACACGAAGAGAAAAAGTCAATTAATACTGTAACACAACATTATTTCTTTTTTTCTATACAAAATTTAATATATCGGCTCATGCGTGTGTGAATGTTTTAGCAACAAATTAAAATACTGCAGTTTAGATTCAGCATTGTTAAAATTTAGTAATACTAAGACGAAAGACTGTAGCTTTTGGTAAAAGTTTTTCTTTAAGAGATGCTACATTATCAGGAATATAATAAATACCAGCAAGAACATTAAAACCGTGTTTATCAATATATAATTGATGATAGAATCCAGTATGACAACCACTAATAACATATTTACTATTAGGATTGATGTTTGATGTTGACATAAACTATAGAGAATATAAAGGGTGATAATGAAATCAATAAGAATGTATATCATGACACTGTAAAGAGAAAAAAAACACAATTAACGTCGTTTTCTTTTATAATCAAATGTGTGTATCAAAGGCAACAACAGCAACGAATCGACTGCAGAATGTTAAAGAACATCTAAAGCCATATATCATCATTTATGCTTGTATGATTCTGTTTTTCTTTTTCTTGTATGTTTCAATATCATACATGCGCATATTAGGGCATAATTTTGTGTATTTTACTGTACAGGATGGACAAAAATGTTTTTTTTTTCAACAGAATAATGATGGGATTTCAAATAATATCAACAGAAAATTTTATACCAAGTTACAGTGTCTTGAAAATGGGATTCATAAATCCTAAATAGTAAGGATTATGATAAATTTTGAGTGACGACTTCAGGAATTTTTTAAAGTTTTACGCTAAATCAGGTGAGAAAAATTCCTTTCATAAGATAGTTTTTATTAAATCTCATTTAAAATGAAAGTTATGATAAAAAAAAAATCAATAATGATTTTTGACGACTTTTAGTGTTTTTACAGCAGGAAGAGCAGATGGATATAAACATAAAATAATTTGAAATAAGTCAATGTTTTTTTTTCGCATTTGCCAAAGCATTAAATATATATTTTTTAGAGGTTCTCTATCATAAAGTTTGTGTTTCGTCTTTGATCACAGTTTTCTTCAGCTTCATTTTTGCCTATTGTTCGAACATTATTATATTCATCATTTTACATAAGATCTAAGTTGAACTGTTTCATCAAAGAAACTTTTCTCTGATGATATGGCATATAATTTTAGAAATATTCTGAATTTGAAACTGAAAATTTGTCATAATCCTCATTATTTACCATTGATAAATCGTATATTCGACGCACTTTAATTTGGTATAAAGTTTATTGTTGATATTGTTTGAAATTACAGCGTTACCACCTAGAAAAAAAAACATTTTCACCTTCCCTGAAGTATTTGTTTTTTTTTACATTTCTAAGGATATAAAACCGTAAAGGTTGAAAAGTAAGGATGCGTCACAGTTGGCATAAGAATTTAATTCAGTTTGAATTGGATGAAATGATTAAAAATAAATTTTCTTAGAAAAAAAAATATTTTATTATAGTAATTAAGTTTTATAAACAATGTGAAATAATTCATTTGGATAAGAGTTTTTAAAACCGAATCATATTAAACATAACAATAAAACAACCAACGATTTTAGTTGTGTGAATTTTAGTATTCTGAATGCATATAAATACTAAATTTTTATATAAGAATTATTGTAAGCCATATACTGTTCAATGCACTATTTAGAGAAAAAAAATAACTTTTAATTTCATTAGTACTTATAATCATTTTTTATGCTGTGATATTGTAATGATAAGACATACACGTGGTGTAAGTCACTTTCACTCTTAAAAATCTTCTACGCCTCAGCCTGCTCATTGTATATTCTATTCTATTATTATAAAAAGTATAAAATATTAATATGGAACTTGAATTTTGAATATTTAATTATTTATCTAAGAATCCTGAATAGAAATCTTTTTTTGATTAATAGCTTGAAAAAAGGTTTATTTACTGATTGCTTAAAATCTACGAATTATTCAATGTCTTCATTACTCCGACACACAAAAAGTATAACGAAAACTTATAGTCATTACAAAAATACAAAGAAAAATACTTGCTGTATAAATGATGTTTTTATTTTTATACGCTAACGAAATTTTTTACTAGAAAATTATAAAAATACTTTTTTCAATTTTAACTAGATTACGAACTTATCTGTTACAAATATTTTTTGCATTGTGAGATTAATTAAGAAGTCACGTTTTAAAACGATCATTGTCAAATGAATTACTAAAACAATGTTCTTTTCATTTAGTACAAGAGTTTTCAGTTCATCAGTCATTTTTGAAATTTCAAAGAAAATCTGATTACAACAGGATATTTATTCATTGAAGAAAAATTAAAGACTAATGGTTACAATTCGCTGGATATATGAATTTCTTCCATCAATTATCATGTAGAGATTATCTAATGATAACTTCATAAATCAGACAAACTAAAACCATTTGACATGGAATTTTTATTAGTGATAGAGATAGCAATGAGATGCCAAATCAGGGTCCTGACGTCATGAAATTCATTTTCTACGTTAAAATATCGTCGTCTGTAGAAAAAAATCTCTATTGATCTTCCCTGAGTGAAAGTCGATTAAGTTCTAATTAATTCATGCAACCAATTCAGTATGCTCAGCTTGTGCTCGAACTACGAGATTACAGGCTTCATGTTCATATACTTAGGGCGTACCAAAAGTTCGTGTCCCGCCATCTAAAGGGCCTTGTCGGATGGGGTACATCGGTTCAGAAACAAGAAACAAATATATCATAGTATAGACCTTTTCGAGCCGCATCGAATGGTATATAGTAAACCCTGTTTTCATAGAACTTTGAAGGACCTAGAGTCAGTTTACTGATAGATGACTACACATTCACATCCATCATTATTTACACCCGTACCTGAGGACCATAAGTTAATGTTTATTATGGTTCTTGATATTAATTGAAAGCATATGTAAAATATTGTTTCTCGCATGCTACTTTGTAGAGTTTTTGATGGGCTACAACTTCATATACGCACTATCTCCGATCATCTTGTGAATGCGAACGTAAGTATAAATGGGTGTGAATGTGTAGTCGTCCATCAATAAATTGACTCTAGGTCGTTCAAAGTTCTAAGAAAACAGAATTTACTATATACCATTCGATGCGGCTCGAAATGCTCTACAACATGATATATTTGTTTCTTATTTCTAAACTAGTTCACTCCATCCGACAAGATCCTTTAAATGACGGGACACGAACTTTTGGTACGCCCTAAGTACTTTTTAATCTCGTAGTAGGATTTTTTGAAGAATAATATGTTTACTAGTGAAACTTATTTTAAAAACCTTGCTTATCTAATTCAATAGTTACTACATAACCAAAATCTGAATCATAATGACAAATAAACACATATTCATCGTTTGCATCGATGTAGATTTTTGGAAAAAATGTAGGCATAATTGATAAATTATTTAAAATAACTATTCTAAATCAGAGGATATAGAATGTATCGGTATTATTGTTGTTTTCACTGCTTTATCCATCGATACAAATCAAAGCAGATAAAATAACAAATAAATCGAATTAAAATATGATTTCTCATTTTATATTTTATATTTATTCTATTTTCATATTTCATATATCATGTTTGTGCTGGAGATAAGAAACACAATTATTATCTATTTGTATTTTTTGAATACATTTTTATGTTATCAAATGACTAAAACATCATATCAATGAATTGCACTTTTGTTCTTATAGAAACTCATGTCAATTTCTTTTTGTAGTAGAAGATGCCTGGTCTTCTCTTGTGTGTCATTTGTTTTTCAAAAAACGAAAACGATTTTAAGAATTTGGGAAGATATTTTTTGGACTTTAAAAGCTCAAGCATAATGTTGACTTTTTTATTTTAATATTGTCTAACTCAAAACTCATTGATTCTGAAGAATACTTGGTTACTTGAGACACAGCTCGTTCGAATCATCAGTTTTCATTGAAAATTGATGACATAAGGTCAATATTCATTACTTTCGCATTAGAATATATCTATTGATAATTTTAATAAAATTGTTTTGTATAAATTCTCTTTTTCATAGTCGAACACACTACAATATATTTTAGTTCAGATGTTGATTTCGCACGCCAGCAGGAATAAAACAATAGATTTTAGCTAGAAGTTTATCAATTAACCAAGTAGGCGGCAAATATAATGTAATAAAAAACAGTTTGGCTTGCCAACCTGGTCGATAACGAATACAAGGATTTATATTCATAACAGCATGCTGAACAGCTCGTACTACATACTTTGGATTATCAGGATGTTTCATAACTGGACTATCGATTCCTTGAGAGATTAAATTATTTAAAAAATCGATTCCCCATCGTTCTTGAATATCAATTGAAAGTTCATTCCATAGATTTTCCAAAATATTTGCATAACCTTCATTCATAGGCGTTCGTAGAGCACCAGGTTCAATGATACTGATATGTAAATCCCATGGAGCCATTTCTCGACGAAGACAATCCGAAAATGATTCCAAAGCATATTTCGATGCTGAATAAGCACATGTATTTGGAATAGCAAAGAAACCAGTAGCTGAACAAATATTCACTACACGAGACTGACGTTTTGTTATAAGCAATGGTAGAAATTTTTTTGTCATTGCAACATGTCCAAAAAAATTTACATTCATTATTTTACGCATTAGTTCTAATGAAGTCCAATCTATGTAGCCATGTGTTATAATACCAGCATTATTTATAAGTGCATGAAGGGTATTAGTTTTTTTCTGTACTAATTCAAATGCAGCATTGATATCTTCTTCTTTTGTAATATCTAAATGAAAGATTGTAGCTTTTAGTGAGAGTATAGCTTTCAATGAAGTTATATTATCAGGTATATATACACCGGCGAATACATTAAAACCTTGTTTATCGAGTTCAATTGCTAATGCATGACCAATACCTGTATCACAACCACTTATGAAGACATATCTGTTATGTGGATTGATATTCATTATGGTAAAAATGTGTTGATATAAACGATAGATGATGTATACTAATATACCAAGACCAATAAGTAGAAACATTATTGTTTGTTTGTGAAAATATCACAATGGAAAATGATGGCTGATCTTTTTTTTTTCTGCAAAAATCCGAATGAATGTATATGCATTACAATGTAGCATGAAATAACATGCGCATTTTTCTTTTCTTACCTGGTTGTTCTTTTGCACGTGTCATCGTATATGATTACTACTTCTACTATCGTGTAGAAAAATAACGCGCGATGCAGGAAGGCAAAAAAAATCTTTTTCGTTCGAGTAAAAAAGAAAAAATAATAATAAGGTTGATTAAACTTTGAAAAATAAAAAAAAATTACATCTATCCAAAACATGATGATCATAGTAAACATGAAAGATTTCCTGTAATAATCTTTCATGTCGAAACAAGGACTTTAAGAAGAGCTGAAAACTATACCTTACTTTTGTCATCAATGATAACTTATGAATATGTATCCAGTAACCCTTAAAACTCATCAAAGTTTAATGAAAATTTGCTTTTATTAACGTTAATAGTGTAACCAAAAGATTGTAAATAGTAGGACAGCATTCTACAATCTTCGAAGTAATCCATGTAATATAGTATCATTGATGATAATTATTACTTTCTTCTTTGATTCGGTGATACGACAGCTTTAGGCCTAGCCTATCCTTAATTATGCTACTACTTTTCAAGTGACCAATATTAATAGACACAAGTCAAAATTATTTTTTAGAGCTTTTAAAGACCAAAAAATATCTTTCTAAACTCTTAAAATTGTTTTCCCTTTTTTGAAAAACAAATGACACACAAAAGAAGACTACTTAAAAAGTTTGTATGTATGAATTTTAGAATAGACTAAAAGTCTTCTATTACGGCAAGGAGTTGACATGAACTTCTATAAGAACAGAAACGTTAGTCATTGACACGATGTTTTAGTCATTTGATAACATGAATTTGTATCCGAAAAATTCAAATAGATAATAATTGTGTTTCTTATCTTCAGTATAAACATAATATATGAAATATAAAAAAAAGAGAATAAATATCGAATATTAAATGAGAAACCAAGTTTTATTTCGATTTATTCATGGTTTTATCTAATTTCAGTTGTATCAATATATATAGTAGTCAAAAAACAACAAGACGGAACCGTGTATATCTTTTAAGCATTTCTGATTTGTATATGCAAATAGACAATAATATTTAGAATAGTTATTTGGGCATCAATTTTTTTATTCGATTATACTTACAGTTTTTCCGACAATCTACATCGACACATACGATTAATTTATGCCTATTTATTATTACTATGGTTCAGGTTTTGGTTATGCAGTAACTGTTGAATTTGATAAACAACATTTTATAGATTTCATTGATGAACATATTATTCAAAAGGTATTATTCTTGAAAATTCATCGTTTAACACGAAGTGTTATATTGTAGTCGTAACATTGTTGAAAAGTGATCTATATCTTAAGCTAATGTTAACCATTTGCTTTGAAAATTTCATGATCGTAGCCATTGACAAAGAAGAAATCCTATTGGATTATCTCAGCTGTGACATAATATAGGCATACGAATCGTTATTTGTTAATCAAAAAATGGAGATTAACTAATTTTATGAATAGAAAACCAAAAAGGTGTCACAATAGTCTTTGTTGGACCCCAGGAGAAAACCAATATTTTCATTGTAAATCCTTTGACCTTTACACTAAAGTCTATCGACCTCAGGTTCTTGCTTCAGATCAGAGCTTTACCAAACTCTATTTGTAGACTAAGTATCAGTAAAAGGATTCCATGTTATGTGTTTTTATACGATAGCGAAAGTTCTTGCGACGACTGTAGGTATTACTAAACAAAAATATATTCATGTAGCGGATGATATGATTATGGGGAAAACAAATAGTTCTCACACAATAGTTGGCGGAGTTCGTGAGGATAAAGTTGATTTATAGTAGAATCTATGAGTTGAATAATGGACGTGAATTGTTTTTTGGAATATATTTTTAATGAAAATCAAAAAAAAACATACTGAATAAAACTGATTGCTAAATGAAATTTTACTATGCTTAATATATTTTTGATATTTGAACCATTTCCTGGTTGTCTTCATCAGAAGTTTGTTTCATGAAATATACGTATTAGTGTCACTAAATTAAATTTTGTAGAAACATATATGCTTGATTAACATGATGATAAATAACATGATTTATGGGTAGATGTTTCTACTGATGTGGAACAATCAAATAGTTCACAAAATATAGCAAAAGTTTAAACAGAATGACAAAAACACTATCTCATAGTGTTTGAATAATAATCATCATATTTGGTGTCAACTTTACCACTAGAAAAAGTTTGTTTTATTCACTTTCGATGGTTCATAATCATCTTGATGACATTATTATAGTCAAATTAAATGATTCAACAGCATTTCCTGCTCGCTTACAAAAATAGCTCTTCAACTAAAAACTCTTTTATTAAATGAAAAGAACTTTTTTCAGCGATTCATTTTAACATTGTCATCATTTTATGAAATAGGATAATTTTACATTGGTGTTAACCATCGTAATATATATATCGTTTTATTTATTTGCATTTTCTCATATTGATTTGACTTTCTAATTAATTTCACGAATCGAGATATATATTTACATTTGAAGCTTTACTATTTTGTATCCTTACAGATTTAGAAACACTACTATGAGAAAATATGCAACAGTATACACTGATATGGGCATATGATAGTAAAAAAAAATACGAAGGAAGGAGAAAAAAAAAGGCATACAAGTGTTTACGACCACACACATACGTGGGTGTTCTTTAACACTGTGTAGTCGACTCGTAGCCATTACCATTCTTGATATATGGGCTAGATCGTATTAGAGAACAACGTCCGTTGTGCTTTCGTCTCTCCATTTGTATTTACCGTGTTATCATGTGGATCTGTATTGGTTTAATAATAATCCTTTACGTCTTCTATCGTTTATATCAACATTTTTTTCCGACACCAAACATAAATCCTAATGGTAAATACGTTCTTATTAGTGGTTGTGATACTGGATTCGGTCATGGATTAGCGATTGAACTTGATAAACAAGGCTTTAATGTTCTTGCTGGTGTTTTCGTTCCTGACAGCGTAGCTTCTCTTACAGAAAAACTTTCACCAAAAGCTACAGTTTTTCGTCTTGATATTACTAAACAAGAAGATATTGATGCTGCATTTAAATTAGTCAATGAGAAAACAAAAGTTCTTCATGCACTTGTTAACAATGCTGGAATTGCTGTTGCTGGTCATATTGATTGGACATCAATGGAAGATATGCGTAAAGTGATGGATGTGAATTATTTTGGACATGTTGCAATGACAAAGAAGTTTTTACCCTTACTTATTGCAAAGCTTGATTCACGTATTGTTAATATTTGTTCCGTAGCTGGTTACCTGACATTATCAAGTGGGTCTGCTTATTGTGCATCAAAATATGCACTTGAATCATTTTCGGATTGTTTACGTCGTGAAATGGTTCCATGGGGTTTACGTGTTAGTATTATTGAACCAGGATTTATGCGAACACCTATTCTCGAATCGGGTCCTAAAACATTTGAAGATTTGTGGAGTCAACTGTCAAGTGATGTTAAAGAACGATGGGGAGAAGATTTTCTTAAAGCCGGATTTGATACCATAAAACACAATCCACTCTACAAATATGCAGAAAATCCCATGAAAGTGGTGCGAAATCTTCAACATGCTGTTATGAATACAGTTCCTTGTATTCGTTATCGACCTGGTTGGCAATCAAGTCTTGTTTTCTTTCCAATTTCTCATTTACCTACTTGGATTGTCGATTGGATTTTCAGTAAATTAGATAAATCACCTCATGCTCCTGCAGGTGTTTCTCAACAGCTTAAAGACTAAACTATCTTAGTTCGTGAGAGAAACAAATGTTTCTAAATATAAAAAAGAAAAGAACTTTTTTTGTTATTTATTAGAAAGCGATATTTCATAAATAAAGATTTTAGATTCATTAGATCAATTAGGTTTTATGTCAAATATGCATGTGCATTCTATATGAAAAGTTCTATTGATATAATTGAATCAATTCCTATTAATTTTTGTTGCAGTCGTCCTGTTTGTTGTGTTCACTTTTCGTTGTTGCTTTTCATTTTGATTCATTGTCAAATTTATTTTCATGCTTTGTATAATGATTAAGTTTGTATGTCTCGGAGAAAACGATGACAAAGAGAGATCTTAACGTAAGCATGTGTTTATATGCTAACTCCTATTGTATTTAAAATGATATGCACATGTATACCGATATATGAAATTTTGTGTCGAGAAAAAAGAAAGTTGAACCATGGTATCAGTTGATTTTTTTCTTTTCATATAAGATTCGATAATGATTTTTGAGAGATACAAAACAAGAAACTAATACTTAAGCTTTACATGCCCATTCACTTTTCATCTGTCAGCGTAGCGTGACTTCATGTTGAAAAACAAAATTCTAGTTGTATACTAAAAATCTCATCGGATTTTATAGAAGTGAGAATATTTTTGCTTTTTTTCTTATTTGTCAGTTATATATCTAAAATACATAGCATGATTTAACACATGATCCAAAATATGAAAATAATTATTGTAGATACTTGATTATAGCAAATACAAATAGTCAAAATTACCTTACTTGACTACTAGCGCAAAGATAGGTGCTTTTGTATATATATCAAGCGGAAATATTCATAAATGTACATAAGCTTCACAACTTGAATAAATCTTTGTCAACATAACAATTACTATGAGCATTTTGAAGTATTCTGATATACAAAAAACTTAATATCATATGCGCTAGACAATGACTATTGCAATCTATTTTTTTGCTAATTATTATAAAGAAATCACTTCTATGAAAAATAAGTATACAGTTGCAACTTGTCAAGAGAACACAAGAGAATTTTTTAACATTGATTTCAGTGATTGTTACAAGCAGACACATTTTCAGTGAAATGACTTGTGATGATCGGAAGAATTCGATAGATTAAAACAAACAATTCATTTAAATCTATCTTAGTGGTATCATCAAGATGAACAATTTACATTTGAATACCTATCTAAAAAATTAGAGCATCAAGAAAAATATAGAACAAGTACATGTAGGTCATCGCTTCGATGTGGATCATTTGCTCGTAGTCAAGTAAAATATTCATTAATTAGGGCGCACTTGCAATCAACTTTTGTTAAGGTCAGTTTAATATGCGTTTCATCGCTACTTTGCATATGCTAAAATGAATGTTGGCCTTTGCATTTGTTACTAACTTGATTACTAGTCGAATTTTGTTGTTTATATACTTTGTAGAGCTGTCGGTACGCTTATCGACACTAGACAAAATGGCACAGATACTCTTAATTTTATTTTTCGAAAACAATCGCACAACCAGATACTCTCATCAAATATATAAACCAGTTTCAGTGCACGTCACTGTTAAGAAAACATTAGTATAACGTTGTATTTTTCTATAAAAAAAGATTTGACTCATTTTTTTATTGACTAAAATCAAACACAGAAGATGTATTCATCGATATGTGACACTCATAAGTGCTTCAATTTTATGCTCACTGTTTTCTTCCATTTTTACTTCTTTCGTTATCTCTTTCAACTTTGTAAAGAAAGATCAAAGATCAACATAGATATTGATACACTTTATTTTCTCTGTGACCTACATACCCATCGAGAAAATTGTACGATGAAAGAAATGATTCAGAAATACTACGAGCATTTATAGAACCAAATGTGCTTTGCATTCTTTCACGCAGCACGCTCGACTCGACGCTGTTATTATTGCAGCAGTAACATTACATTAGAAAAAAGAACGCTAGTTGTGTTTTTTTCTTTCTCCATTTATCTTTATAGTACCATGATGTGCCTCCTTATCGGTTTTATAATCATCGTTTATATCTTGTATCGTTTATATCAGCATTTTTTTCCGACACCAAACATCAATCCTAATGGTAAATATGTTCTTATTAGTGGTTGTGATACTGGATTCGGTCATGGATTAACGATTGAACTTGATAAACAAGGTTTTCATGTTCTTGCTGGTGTTTTCGTTCCTGACAACGTAACATCTCTTAAAGAAAAACTTTCGCCAAGAGCTACTGTCTTTCGTCTTGATATTACTAAACAAGAAGATATTGATGCTGCGTTTAAATTAGTCAATGAGAAAACAAAAGTTCTTCATGCACTTGTTAACAATGCTGGAATTGCTGTTATTGGCCATATTGATTGGACATCAATGGAAGATATGCGTAAAGTGATGGATGTGAATTACTTTGGACATGTTGCAATGACAAAGAAATTTTTACCCTTACTTATTGCTAAACGTGATTCACGTATTGTTAATATTTGTTCTGTAGCTGGTTATCTCGCTTTATCAAGTGGATCTGCTTATTGTGCATCAAAATATGCTCTTGAATCATTTTCGGATTGTTTACGTCGTGAGATGGTCCCATGGAGTTTACGTGTTAGTATTATTGAACCCGGTGCAATGCGTACACCAATTCTGCAAGGAGGTTCTAAGTCATACTTAGACTTTTTGAGTACGATTCCCAAGGATGCTCAAGAACGATGGGGAGAAAATTTTCTCAAAGCACATTATGATAACTTGGCAAAGAATGTGTTCGTCAAGTATGCCGAAAACCCTACGAAAGTCGTTCAAGCTCTTCAGCATGCTGTTATGAATACAGTTCCTCATATTCGTTATCGACCTGGTTGGCAATCAAGTTTTCTTTTCTTTCCAGTTTCTCGTTTACCAGCATGGATTATTGATTGGATTTTTAGTAAATTAGATAAATTACCTCATGTTCCTGCAGGTGTTTCTCAACAACTTAAAGACTAAACTATCTTAGTTAGTGAAAGAAACAAATGTTTCTAAATATAAGCATGCAAAGAACATTTTTAGTTATTATTAAGAAAAACTTATTTCGAAAATAAAGATTTTAGATTTATTCAATCAATTGGGTATTTTGTCCAACATAAATTTGAATTGTGTGTGGAAATTCTATTAATACGTGAATCGTATTCGATTAGTTTTCTTGTAGTCATTATGTTTGTTTGTTTTAATTATTGGCTGTTGTTTCCCTTGTATGATGATTTATTTTATTGCTTGAAGAAAATAATGATAAAGAGAAAATATTCACCAAACCATATATTTTAATAGTAACTCCTACTTTACTTAAATTGCTATAGTCTCAGGCTTTTTTAAAATGTGTATAAACGCATCTACCGATATATGTAGTTTTGTGTTGAGCAATGGAATTCATATGAGATTCGATGATCACTTTTGAAAGATGGAAGGTGGAAAACTGATTAATTAGCTTCACATGCTCGTTGGATTTCTTCTATCAGTGGGACATGACTTCGCGCTAAATAGAAAGCTTTTAGCTCTACAATAAATATCTTATAGAATTTTATAAATGTGAGAACAGTTGTAGTTCTTGTTTGTCAGTTCTATATAGAATACATACCACGAAATAGAAAATAATGCAAATTGCAAAGATAAATTACTGTAGATACTTCATTAAATCGAATACAAAGAATGAAATTAACTTAGCAGCTTACTGTCACAAATATATCTGCTTTTGTGAATACATCAAGCACAAATATTCATTTAAGTATATAAGCTTTTCAGATTGGAGAAATCCTTCTTAACATAAAAGCCATCATGGACACTTTTAAAGTATTCTGATATATATACAAAAATCATATGATAGCATATAGACCAGATCACAACTATTCAGGTATAGTTTTTTCTTGTTTTTTGTTATGAAATAACTCACACAACTAGTAATTCTACAGCTGCAACTTGTAAAGACAACACAAGAGAACTATTCAACATTGTGTTCAGCCATCCCCACCGTGCCGATATAAGCACTCGTTCTATCTTAATTAATGTATATAACGACTTTCTTCTTTATACACACTGATATTATCCATTACGCGTTCAACTTCGGCTATTTCGTTGGGCGTGTGCACACGTCAAACATACATGTCAATTTTTGTACTGATTTTCCGTATAAAAGGGAAAACTTTCAGATTTTTCGACCATCTAAATTTAACACCAACTTTCTCATGAAATCTCAATTTTTTATTCACTTTTTTAGCTAAATTTCAAGTTTTTGAGCTATTTTTACGCATTTTTTATTTTGTTAAAATTATTTTGGAGAAAATTTGACATAAAAAACCTGAAATTTAGCTGAAAACGTACATGACAAAATGAGATTTCGTGCGAAAATTGGTGACAAATTTAGATAGTTCAAAAATCTGTAAGTTTGTTCCTTTTGTACAGAAAATTTGTACAAAATCGACATGTCTGTCTGCTTGGGTGTATCTCTCTTTCTCTCCGGTTGATTGACGCGCCCCGAAGGAGGGGAACGTAAGTATAAAAGAAGAGAGATTATTGAAATAAAGCAGTTGATATCACGATATAATCGTTTATCGTTACACTCACATTCAGACAGAATTGAGTGAGATTCCTTACAATAATCGGAAAAATCTGATACATTAAAGCAACCGATTCGTCTAAATCTATCTCAATCGTATGATGAAGATGAACAAGTTACATGTACATACCTATCTAAACAATGAGAGTATCAAGAAGAATATAAAAGAAGTACATGTAGGCTATTATTCAGTATCGAGCATTTTCTCGTAGTCAACCAGAAAACTCAATTATTAGAATGCTATTTACGATTAAGTCTTATTTATATGTGTTCAAAATGCGTTTCGTCGCTACTTTGTTTATATGCTGCAATGAGTATTCCTCTATGCATTTGTCATTAATTTGATTGACATTCCAATCTGGCTTTTTCTATATTTTCTCAAGTTTTCTGTTCACTTATCGACACTAGACAAAATGACACAGATATCCTTAATTTTAGTTTTCGAAAACAATCGAGCAACTATATAGTCTCATCAAATACATAAACCAGTTTCCGTACACGACATTGGTTATAACACATTAGCATAATGCTGCTTTTTCCATAAAAAGAATTGACTCATGTTTTTATAGACTAAAATCAAACACATAAGATGTATTCATCGACATTGCACCCTTTTATAAGTAGCTCAATTTTATTCTCACCGCTTTCTTCGATTTTTACTTCTTTCTTTATCTCTTCCAACTTTTTAAAGAAAGATCAAAGATCGAAATATATATTGATACATAATGTTTGTACTGTGAACCGCATATATATCAAAAAAAAAATACGAAGAAAGAAAGGATAAAGAAATACCATAAGTGTTTATAGAACAAAATGTGCTTTGCATTCTTTTATACAGTACGTTCGACTCGACATTGTTATTATTGTAGTAATAACTCTGGATTAGAAGTCATACACGAAGAACGCTAGTTGTGTTTTTTGGTGTCTTTTCATTTATCTGTACAGTATTATGATGTGGCTGTTTATTGGTTCTATAATTATCCTTTATATCTTCTATCGTTTATATCAACATCTTTTTCCGACACCAAACATCAATTCTAATGGTAAATACGTTCTTATTAGTGGTTGTGATACTGGATTCGGTCATGGATTAGCGATTGAACTTGATAAACAAGGTTTTAATGTTCTTGCTGGCGTCTTCGTCCCTGACAATGTTGATTCGCTCAAAAATAAACTTTCACCAAAAGCTACAGTTTTTCGTCTTGATATTACTAAACAAGAAGATATTGATGCTGCATTCGAATTAGTCAACGGAAAAACAAAAGTTCTTCATGCTCTTGTTAATAATGCTGGCATTGCTGCAGGTTCATATATTGATTGGACATCAATCGAAGTTATGCGTAAAGTGATGGATGTGAATTATTTTGGACATGTTGCAATGACAAAGAAATTTTTACCTTTACTTATTGCTAAATGTGATTCTCGTGTTGTTAATATTTGTTCAGTAGCTGGTTACCTGACATTATCCAGTATGTCGGCTTATTGTACATCAAAATATGCACTTGAATCATTTTCGGATTGTTTACGTCGTGAAATGGTTCCGTGGAATTTACGTGTTAGTATTATTGAACCAGGATTTATGCGAACGCCTATTATTCAAGGAAGTCCGAAATTATTTGCCGATTTTCGGAGTCAACTTTCAAATGATATTAAAGAACGGTGGGGAGAAGATTTTATTAAAGCTAGATTAAATTCCATTAAAGACAATGCATTCTTCAAACATGCCGAAGACCCTATAAAAGTCGTTCGAGCTCTTCAACATGTTGTTATGAATACAGTTCCTCATATTCGTTATCGACCTGGTTGGCAATCAAGTCTTGTTTTCTTTCCAATATCTAATTTACCAGCTTTGATGGTTGATTGGTTTTTGAGTAAATTAAATAAATCACCTCATGTTCCTGCAGGTGTTTCTCGACAACTTAAAGACTAANCACTATAGGGTATGGACAGGTTAATGAACACTTTGATTATCAGAAATTTACTTTAAAGCCTCATTATGGGCACGAAAGATTATTATATCAGTTAATAATTCAACAAGCTCTACAAACTGGAATTACTAAAAGTTAAATAGCGTTTGATCAGTTGTATGTGTTCCCTCGTAAGCACCAGTTTTTGATCACTTATCATGACATGAAAATTCCTTTTTATGAAATGCAACTCTCTTAATATATAGACAAACATGTCGTGATATCACGTACAAAAATATACTGCTTAAGTAGAGCTATTCTCAAGATAAATATATGGGAATGGGCGATCTGGTCGGATGACCCTACTTGTTTTTTTTAATCATACAGCTCATTTCATATAAAAGACGAATATGATATTCTTTTCTACCGTTTATAGTGCTCACCTAAAGCTGATGGTTTATTGTTGTTTGTGTTACATATCTTATCCGCAACCAAAATAACCAAACGTCTTTGTAAAATCTTTTCTTCAAACATATCTCTATCAAACTTATTCTTTTACTATAACTGTCATTTGATACTTTTGGTATCCGATTTCGACTTTTTCAACTAGATAATATACAAGTCCAAAATTGCACTAGCTCCAAGTAGCAGTGGCATCTGATGAAAAAATGAATTACCATATTGAAAATTATACTATTTTAAGACGGATTTACAGAGGATCTTATGATCTTTTTATTGAGACCACTAGAACTGCAAATGCTTTCTATGTCCAATGTAGTCTCAGGTTTAGTAACCATTGTATTCGTAATCGTCGGCCGTGATGAACTATTTATAGTTTTTGATCGATTAAGGATACCGTATGATAAGGTCTTAGATCTGTTACCCCCTCCCATAGATTTGACTTTCAATAGAATACAAAGATAGAGCATGAAATTCCGCACATTTCTGCCTATTTCTTTTATTTTTTGTTGACGGAAAAAACATTTTTCGAAGACTAAACAGTCATATGAGGGTCTATCACTTTCAGGTGCTTTAAAGATTGACTATGGTGCCTATAGTTTTTTCTTTTATAAACCCAATATGGAAAGTAATAGCGTAGATCGACACAGTTTTTCATGCTCTACGAATGACATATAGATCATGTTACCTTTAACTTCTTTCTTAGATTATGTAGGATCAGATGAGTACAATATTGTACCTATTTGATCCTATATAATTTAAAAGAGAAATTAAACGCAAATATGATCTACATGCCATTTTTTAGAGCATGAAAAACTGTGTCGATCTACACAATTACTTTCCATATTGGGTTTATAAAAGAAAAAACTATAAGCACCATAGTTAGGAGTGTGGGTGTGGATCTTGCCTTCAATGACACCCACACCCACATATTCATGTGCACATCGACATTAGTGGCCGACATGACCAACGTTTTCTAGTTACGCTCACGTCACAGTTATGATCACGTTGAGCTCAGCCCGTGACCGTTAGTCACGACCCTTCTTTCTGGTTCCTCAACATAAAAAAAGTTTCTATTTTTGTTAATAGTGATGATGGTGGAAGGGGTAGGGGTAGCTTGGGGAAAATTCCCCTATCCCTCCTCATTGCTAAACCCGTGGATGTCCTCGACTATTTTAATACCCGTGAGTCACGCCGGACACTAATCCACACCCACACCCCACTCCCGTAAGACTCATTCAAAAAAGTTGTTAGCGCAGCTCCTTTGGGGCTGAAATGTGGAACTCAAATATTCTACATAAGCTAGAATATAACATGAGTTTTCAAGGTCTGTTATGGAAAGAATGTCTGTAATGGAGAAGGAAGAAGGGGGAGGGTGTAGAGAGCCTGAAAACCTCGACTTAAAACTTACACTCACTACTTTCTTCGAGAATATATATGAGTGTCACAAAACACCTACACACAGTTCGGGAAAATCAGCAGAAGATATAGAATACTGAACGAGTCGCTTTATATGCAAGAACAGCAATACTCGTTGATTAACTTGTCTCAAGTAGAAGACAACGAAAAATTTTCATATTTCATTTTAGCCATTCCCTGTAACTATACCAGCAATGGGCTGCTTCAATCAATTACAAGTTTTCCACCGCTCGTGTGGACACTATATAATGGTTCCTTCGTGGCAACATCGACTACCACCATTCTTCGCTTTACCTCAGCTACATCGAACGCTGTTAGAGATTGGTATGTCGATAATGTTACTGTAGCGGCTAGTACTAGTCCATCAACAAATTTGATTGTAAATTCAAACTTTGAAAGTGGTGCTTCATCTGGTTGGCAAGTATCTTCATGCGGTGGAAGCTGTACTTCATCGATACGTCAAACATCGAATTGCCTAAACAGCGCCGGTTGGTGCTACAACAATGCATGTCCGGACACTAACAACCTACAATTTCTCCAAGAGTCATTTACTACCGTTGTTGGTATGACATACAACACTTATTACTGGTTATTCAGAGACGGTTCGGGTGTAGCAAATGGAATCCAATTGTATGTTAATTGGTTTCCCAGCTGATTTTCAACAGAAAACTTATGAAATGTATAATGAAGGATTAAAAATATTGCAAAAATGTGCCGATAAACATTCATTGACAGAGAATCAGTTTAGATATGAGTGATTTATCTTATATTTAAATAAAGTTTTGTTAAAAACGAACTCTTCTTTTCTGAAATAAAGCATCACACGTTTATTGATTTTAAAGCTTTTCTTAATATTTTATGAGATCGAATTCAATCTGTACAATGTACGTTATTTGAAAGATAATGATGAGTTTTCGCCGTGGAACCTCTCGAGAAACTTTTGAAACGATATAGAAAACTCTAATGCGATTGTGAAGCACACTAACAGACAATTATTGCGGACAATGATTGTCACTTGAAAATATCAGTACATCAAAGCGACGAGGATACGCCTTTCAATTGTTGAAACAGTCGGTGTTATTGATTCGAAGGATTCAAATGATGACTACTAGATGTTTCGGACTCTCAATTCATTGAAACTTGCTTCAAGACTATTCAGAGAATGAAACAGAAGTGTTTCGTACTATTTATAATCGAATCTCATATAACTGTTTACTTCCTATTTATGTGGAAGTGAGCATTGTTCTTTGGCACATTGGTGATGCAAAAAGACTATCATCATCAGTGAAAATCTTATTGTTAATCCTTCACTTGCAAACATCAGAATTGACTATGACAGTGACACATTATTAAAATATAGTGTCATGTAATTATGTGCAAAATTAGTGATCCTACCATAACTACTTTCAGTTCTAACCAATTTAGACCAATTCTAAGAATTCGAATTGGTACATTCCTAATTCCATTTATTAAAGAATGTTCTATTTTCTGAAAAGTATTGGCTTTTCTTTTTCATGTAACCTAATGATTTTCGGATACATGTTTTGGGTTTATATGTAATGGATACTTTCGATTTATTTATGTGTTAAAAAATAATTTGTCATTTTTTCTATGCCTTCTGATATTTTTCTATTGGTTTTTTACTACTTTACCTACTACATTTTTCTTTAGTTTTTCGGGTATGAGTTGGTGCAGGTCTAGTTTGCTCAGAAATTTCTCATAACCCACGCCCACACCCAACTAAACTTCCTTCATAAAAAATCCGATTTCAGAAATCAGAAAAACACGAAAAGGTAATATTTGACTAATTTTGATAATTCCTAATGCATAGCAAAGAAATTACTGAAATTGTTAAGATATATTAGAAGAAAGTTCTTAGGAAACTTCTGAGAAATTTCGGTAATTACTAATACATCAGAAAGTAATATGTAAGCAAATTCCTTAATTTAGGATTTAAAAGAAAGTGTTTTCTGGGAAATATCAAAAATTACTAAAAAATTTCGATATTACTTGAAAATTACCGAAAATTCTTATAATTTGGGAGAGAGAGTGTTTCTATATTTATTGTTATAGACTACGAATTTCATTTATGCATATCGATATTAAATAAATCTTAGGAGTGTACCAGAAATTTTTGAAATATTCTATACGATATCTTTCTAATGAATCAGTAATTACAGAAAATCTTTATAAATTACTTTTATGTTTTGGCAATTTTCGAAATATCTCTCTCAAGAAACCTGAGCACTGCTATGAATTCGAATAATATATTTTATTCTTTTTCCCTTGTTGATGCAAGAAAGTCAAAATCTAAAGATCGAAAATATAATTAATCAGTTGATGTTCTCTTTCTCAAACGATAATATTTCTAATTATACTTTTTGTAATTAATAATATCGATTCAAACACTATCTTGTCTATTCAAAGATTATATAGCATTCATTATCGAAGAATATATAATTGTGTCTGCCATTGAACCAATGTAAGCATTAACAATAAAATAATATGAAAAATGTCAAAAAACAGAAGTAATGCTAGAATCAATTTTTTTTTCATTATCGTTCATGTCAGTGATAATGACCATAATCATTGTATGTTTATTGATGATCAACTATATTATGTTTTAATGACAAGTTGCTGAGTATTGTCACATGCGTTAAAGTATGGACAAAGTAGATGTCACTCGAAAAGATATACAGAGTAAAAAATTCTTCGCTTTTATTGTCAATAGTGAAGTTCATCTTCGTCAATAAAGTCACAAGCTCATTAGTACTCTATTAGTTGACAACTCTTGAAAATATTTCTCTATTGGACTAACGATATTTGTAGCAATATATTTAAAGTACGAGAAATAGCTTAACCTTGTCATTGTTAACTTACTTTCTACTCGCAGTTAAGAAAAAAGAAAACAAAGAAATAAAATAACACAACGTTTATTATCATATATAACAAAATAATGGTGGTGGTTTATGTAAAGATTGTACAATTACCTTTCCAAGAAAACAAGACAAAGTCCTATTGATCTAGATTCAATAAAATATTTGATATCATATAAAAATAAAAAGTAATGTCAATCAATCTTTTGTATCATGCTAAGATTTATTCACCGAAAGAACATAAAATTACAGAAACTGAAACAAAACTACAACTTTCTATGATTTCTTCAGTTACACTCCTGTATGTTGTTATTGGTTATGATTCTCAAGAACATCATCATTTGCTGTTTTTCTTTTCTTGTTGTTGTTTGCATGCTTTTACCTATGGAACACGTTAACCAATAGAGAAAGCAGTGGTCGTCGACGGTGTGTTTTTTTTTATTTCTTTCCGGCGAGCATTAATAAAAAGTTGTTTTTTTACTGCATTTTACTTCTTTTTTCTTTTCTACCGACTATATAACATCAACAACATGGCGATGGATCAATTTAATAGAGAATTATTAAAACTGCTTTCACTTGGAAATGACAATCAAAATAGCATCATTAGACGACTTGATGATCTTGCCAAACAGTTTGGAACTATAATGTTAGGAAAATGGCGAAATTTATCGAATAACAAAAATTCTTTATTGCACGAATTAGTTGAAAGAAAATTAGATGATGTGCTTCATTACGCTATGGGAAAATATGAATTAGATATAAATGTTAGACGTGGTTCGGATGGTCTCACACCTTTTCAATTGGCTTCAGTCAATAATGATCAAACTATGTGTAATCTTTTGAAACAGCTGGGTGCCAATGCAATACAGACTGAAGATGTTTCAAAATGGTCGCCTGATGCAGATAGAGAAAAGTCAATGAATATTGTATGGATTGATTTAGAAATGACATCTATTGAAGAACCTGAAATTTTAGAATGTGCTGTTATTATTACCGACAAGGATCTTCAAGTATTAGATCGAGGTAAAGAATCTTCTACTTCCATTAAGATCATTGTTAAGTAAAGTAAAAAAAGACAATAATTGGAAAGTTGTAAAAAGTAAAGATCTTACTATCACTGTTGACTTCTCTTCTGCTCCCGATTGTTAGGACCTAGGAAGAAGGGAAGTCACATAAACCTCAATTTAAATTTACAGTCACTATATTTTCTTCATAATATGTAGCTTCTCTAAAACAAGATTTTATAGAAAAGTTTGTAATAGCAACTGATTAATACTTTTATATTTCGAAGGTAACTGGGTTATTCATTTTGAACGATCCGTATTAGAGGGACTTGGTAAATGGCACCAGGAAACATTTGCAAATCAAAGTCAAGGTGGGAATGGTTTATTTGCTGATGTTTTAAAATCAAGGCTTACAAAGGAACGAGTAGAAGACGAATTATTAACTAAACTCAAACTTTATTGCCCGGAGAAGATGTGTCCATTAGCTGGTAGTTCGATTCATATCGATAAACAAGTATTAAAACTTCAAATGCCGAAAGTTCACGATTATTTACATTATCGAATTATCGATGTCAGCTCATTTCAAGCGATAATGAGAAGATGGGCACCTTGGATTGAAGGAAAAATAAAGAAACAATTGGCTAGAAATGGTCAGGACACAGTTAATCATCGAGCAATGGACGATATTGAATGGTCAATATCGTTCATGAAAGAATTTCGAGTATTTCTGGCTAAGCCAAAGTATGTTGATTTATTTTATATATAAAACAAAAAAATTAAGCTGAATCCTACAATGTTAAGATAACAATCATGATAAAGTTACTTTCATTCTGCGAAAAAAATGTTTAAGCGATATATATATATGATATAGTTTGGATTTTAATGGAAAAATATAAAAGATCGAATCTCACCGTAAATAACTAACAAGTTCACTAGCTTTACTAGTCGTAATTAAGATACTTAAAAACATGTCCTCTATCATTACGTACGGTGCTCTGTGAATGCCTGTTGATGATGAAATACGATGTCAATTATTGATACATAATGAGAGATATGAAAATAAAACGAATGTCAAACACTCTAAAGACACTTTCATATCACACAGTCAGTCACACAGAGGACTGAGTATTATGAGCTGTAAGATAGATGTGCAGGATACAATATTTTCCCTATTCGATTCATCGGATGAGAAAGAAAAACCAAATCGGAGAATAAACATATTACATTTCCTTCTTTGTATTTCAAAATTTTATTTGAAATAAATTATTAGAGGAAATCATTCTACATATTTTTTCATAATCTACATTAAAAAAAAGACTATATTTACGTTGAATGGAAGATTCTTGAGAATTATTATTGATGATAAGACGATTTCTCCTAGCACAACTAATATCTGAAAATCGCACTATATGTATGGTATGAAGTGTTGAAAGAAATTTGAATAGGTTTAATTGACTGTTCTTTTCAGTGATGTGCATAATCGCAAAAATGAAGCACCGAAAAATCGTCGCCGAAATCATAGTACGTCTCCATCAAGGAGTGCACAAAATTATTCAGTTCCGAGAAATCGTCAAGCTGATAATAAACCGCAATTATATGGTGATGAGAAACGATTGCTTGAACGATTAAAACAAGAGGAACAGTTTGATGTAGAAAGTTTGAAGCTAAACAAAAAAGACCGACAAATATATGAAGAAAATCAACATTTACGTGAAGTTTTTAGAAGCAGAGAAAAATTACAACTTTATCAAAAGGATTTTACTAGTGAAATGCGCCTTCTTGTTGCAGCGCCTAAAGAATTCGATAATAAGAATGCCGATTCCAGAAAAATAAACACTACCGAACATTGGGGACAAAGAAAATTGCTTCTAACAGAAATAGAATTTCTTACAAATTACGGTGCTGATGGGAACTATTTGGTCATTTATGCTGGTGCTGCACCGGGTTCCCACTTAAATTTTTTAAGTTTATTATTTCCAAAACTTGAGTTTGTTCTCATCGATACAACGGAGTTTGATGTAAAACCAACAGAAAGAGTTAAAATTCGATCCGAATCATTCAATTCAAATTTAGCACAACAATTTGCAGGTTTACAGCGTGATTTATTATTTATTTGCAACGTTCACACATTCAATGATTACAAAAATCAACAAGACGATATTATAGATGACATGGAAAATCAAAAAATCTGGCATAGGTTATTGAAACCTAGCATGTCTTTATTAAATTTTCGGCTGCCGCATAAGCCTGGCGCAACTGAATATCTTAAAGGTACGCTTGTCATTGAACCATGGGCTTCGAAACGATCGAGTGAATGTCGATTAATTGTTAAGAAAGATGCAACAGTGGCAAAGTACGATAATGCTTTATTTGAGGAAGATCTAAGTTACTTCCACAATGTGACTAGAATCATGCATTACGAACATAACATAGAATATGATAAAGGCCAAGGCCTCGATCATTGTTACGATTGTCGAGCAGAAATCTTCATCTTACAGCAGTATCTATCCAAAGTTCAAAAAATTACAAAAGAAAGTGATTTAGTCATCAAAACGGTTGAATTGTCATCCAATATATCGCGAAATATTGTGAATAAAAAAAGAGAACAAGTTCTGGGTATTGCAAGGGCACTGGACTCTATTAAAAAAAATGGGATGGGTGCTTCGAATGAACAAAAATATAATTTTTGAAAATAAATTAAAAGTTTTGTATTAATAACATTTTTTTTCTATCAATAAATACCGACATCATTATACCTGTGACCGTTTTCTTTTGTCATTCAAATGATAGAATTTTATACTAATTGAAAGAAAAATAAACACAGCACGACATTACCATAGAAAATTGAATTTGATCTTAACTTCACGTAAGACATTGAAATTCTCTATGTATAGCAGCGGCATAACAAATGGGCAACTGCCCATTTCATTTGGAGATTTACCAATTGTAATTTTACTTTTTCAGAAATATTTATTTATTTTTGAATTAGATAGTAACTGTATGTTTTTGTCTTCTGTCCAAATTACTCATGCACTCTTTACTTGTTCTTTCTGCGAAAAATCAAGAAAAGAATTGCTTCTTGTATTTTAACTGTAAGTTTGGGTGAACATGAGTTCGGTTTTATTGGGAAAACACTAAACACGTAAAAGTAGAGAAGAATATATCAAAGAGAAGAGAAACAAGAACACACTAACATATATATATATATAGATATATATTTATATAGAGTGACGCATATAAGAGAAAGGAAAAAACCAATGCGGTATATGTGACAACAAAGGAAAAGCCAAGTTGTGAAATTACCTAGTTCGTAGAGGAAATACTCATGTGTGATGCACAGACACATATCGGAAGAATCCTCAACATTAACTTATGCATGTTTTTTTCCTTGCTCATTCATATGTATGTGCATGCTTTTATAATACGTTCGTTCTACTATCTTCTCATTTTCGATCCGAATTCACAATAATAAGCTATATACACTAAGCCATGTTCAATGAAAAGCAACCCAATACGTTATAAAACTACAATTTTTCGTTCAAAAAAAAAAATACGTACTAGTACTAAGAATTTAAGGGTGGGGGTGTGGATTGGGGGTTGTGATTGTCTTCCTACCAATACTCATACTCACCCGCGCCTATAATGTTTTGGAAAAGAGTATTTTTTACATTCAATTCACAAACGTTTCTCCATACTTTTGTGTTGGGCGTTCTCCATTTAAGCCCCATTTGATCAAGCATACAAAATCTATCTGCGTGCACCTGCGCATGTGGAGGAAAATTTTTCAAAAATTATTGGTTATAGAAAAAATCTTTTGTATAACGGAAATTAGGACATGAAGTTCATGTACATATTATGTGCCTTTTTTCTAATAAAGAATAATGCGAATGTTTTCTTTTTGTTTCTGCTACCATTCAATACATGTCTCTTTCAACATGCTCATGTCTGAGTTCAGGTGTGCTAAAACATTTTCGAAATGAATAAGTTTCATGATGACCATAATTATTTGACAAGTTATTCAAAGGAATTGATTTTTTTGAAGAAACTTTTTTAGTAAGAGAAATCTATTCATTTTGACGGTAGACTCTACATATCTGTATTTTTATGCTTTCTCATCGCGGTTCTAATATTATCAATTATAATCATTCATAATCATATTAAATAAAACATTCAAGAATGAATTATTTAAATAAGTAATCAGAAAGATAAGTGAAAGCTTTTGCAATTGGATGATATATGGATTCGATAAACGATACCTCAATTCATCGCCATAGATGACTAATTTTACTCCAGAATATCTTTCAGGTTTACCAGCGATTAGAGATTGTCTATCGGAGCTGGTAACCATTTAGGCAGAAGATTTCGACAGACATGTCAAATAAATCGAGATTGGCCATCAGCATTCATCCTCATCAAGAGTCGTGATGTAGACGAGAACTACAACAAATTTACGTTTATGTCTATTCATAAGAATTTATTTAGTATATAATACTCCTGAAAGACACGTCAGAATAATCTGATTTCAGTATATTCATTAAAGAATATGAAAGAAATCGTGATCTATATTCTGTGATAGTTCGGTACGTTTAATAAATAACTTTTTGAAAAAAAATACAACTCGAAATTCGAGCATTGTCTTCGAATAATAAATTTATTAGGACAAGAATCAATACAAGAAAATTTTCATCATTATTCAGTTTTTATCATCCCTGCATCGTTATTTCAAGAGTAATCGAAACCATTCCATCATAAATTCTATGTTATAAAGCATTTGATCAAAGGATCACCTGACTTATTCAGGTCAGTATTGATGAAATGACGTGCTAATGCTAAACGGGAATTTTACTTCGCCTTTGTATAATATTGTGTCTGCTCAAACAAGTCGCATAAATATTTCTTAAATAAATGAAAAAGCAAAAAATTATAAAATTAAGTAACTCTTCCTTATATAACATATACGAATAAATCAATTATGTTATCCCTAAAAGATTAAACTGTGTGAACATTTACTATTCAAATTCGCATAAATATGGTATATGATCTACAACTATTTAATCATTCTCATCGATAAACGTCAATGTCGATTAAATTATTTGCCTATTAAATATTTCTAAATCTTTACAACATATCTCAACGAGCGATAGATATGTATGCCAAGCTTGATATTGAAGTCGAAGTATATATGAAAGACTTTCAAATCATCATAAAATTTTCGTTTTGTAGCGGATCATTCTTTTGTTTTTTTTCTTTTGCATCAAAACTAGTCAATAAGTAAAGACGAGATTACGAAACAAGCTATAAAATAACTGATTTGATATAGTTTCTGTCAATACTCTTGAGAGTTGTTGATGATTTGGAATAATAATAACTGTGACATATGAAAACTTGTGTAATAAACACAATGAAAGTATGATTAAATAAGAATATCATGAAATTATGCATTGAATAAATATTGGATAATAATTATTCATCTGCTGATTACATCTGTCACCTACCTTTCGTTAATAATTGCTAAAGAAAATAAATAAGAGAAAAAAACACAGCGTAACAAATATCATTAAAAATTACAAAAATATGTAACTCACTTTTTAGACTATTTTATGCATCAAAAAAACAAAATTTTTTTTTTTTTCATATTTAAACTGTGTCTACTAAAAGACATCCGTTTATTTAAAAATACAATAGAATCTTTAAATAATTGTATTGTATCATAAAAGAAAAGAAAAACATACATAATATTATCTTCTTCGATACAAGTTGATTGGAGATTTTATTATAAAGTCATGTTTGGTGTTTCTACGTTTTCATTAGTATACTCAATAGTGAATAAAAACGATAGCTTTCAGAAATAATTCACGTAATTATAATATATTTTGGCATAACTTGTACATCATGATATTTCTTTTTATCTGGTAATTTTTGATATTCATTATCATGATCGAAAGAATTATGATCTACTATATCATAAGTCAACGTTCAACTATGAAGAAACCATTAGCAAGCACTATTGTTTTTCATATTGTTGTCTTTCAAAGATGCTTGAAGAAAGAGGAAGTAATATCTTTTACCAAGTATTGGGGGTATTCGACAAAAAAAAAAGAACGCAGTAACTAAAGTATTTCATCAATGTGATGCAATCCCTATTGAACTTTGATATTATTCTTTTGATTAATGTACCCGTGTATGATCGATTTTTCTGTTTTATTTTTCCTTCATACAAATATTATTTTTCCATATGTTGAAAGTTTTTATTATGTCACCAAGAGGACTCTCTGATGGGTACTGTCCGAGAAAATAAACTTGAACGAGTCATGACAACTAAAGCATTCAAACGGAAGTAATAATCAAGTACTATTCAAATAATTGATTTTTATTATACCTCGACGCATAAATTTTTCTTAAGTCATAGAAAAATGTCAAATTTCAGTCGCAAAAAAATCACACTTCTTACCAATTGCGAACGAGCTTAAGTTGCCTATACTACTCACAAAGACCGTTCCGACTTACTTTACGAGTTTGATTGTTTTGTATATATGATACTTCAAAATGATTCGTTAGTCGTAAGATAAAACGAATAAATATACTTGCACGATCATCTAACAAAACATGTTTATAATTCATAGAAAATGTTTGGTTTTGAGATGAAATCGATGTTTTCACGACAAACGAACCCAAATTAATACAAAAATAAAAAAATAAATACACGAAAATTGATATAAAAAGAGTAAACCATCTGAATCGGTAGTTTTGTTTTAGTAACCATAGTTAATCGTCGGTTTTATCGAAAACAAAAACGATGACATAGGATAGCTCTTGTGTTTTTGATCTAACTGTAGTTAGAATTCTTATCTAGAACTTGAAGATAATCTTGCTTATATCATATAGTGTTGGTATACTGTTTGTACTATTCATAGAAGAAAAGAAAAAGAAGATTTTTATCATCTTTACAGTGTATATCCTAACACTAACATAATTTATTATGTAATAAATGCCTTAAAAATCAGGCATACAAAATACTTATTTAAAAATAAATACGAGATACATTTTAAAAAAATAAATATTAATTTAAGAATAAATATTAATTGTTAATTCTCATAAAACTTTGAATTTTTTGTCGACAAATAGGACATGACTTAAGTGCATATCCACAAGGAACACAAGCACATAAATGTCCACAAGGTATACAAGCTAATTGTTTTTCTTCAGTAAGGCATATTAAACATTCACCCAATGATTGTTTTGATGATAAAGATGATATTTGTAATTGTTGATGTTTTGATGGAACTATTATTTTATCTTGACAACCTTTAATATGATCGATTTGTTTTTGAAGAATAAGACAAGCTGTTGATAAATCAAGATCAGATACAAAATCATCTTGTTTTATTCTCAATTGATCTTCAATACAACGTTTAATTACTGTTATTGGATATTGAGAACGAAGACGTTCAACAATAGGTAAATCAAGTCTTGCTGAAACTAATTTACTAAGTTCATTTTGATGAATTTCATTTTCTTTTGGAAGTCTTTTTTTTGTAGCTTGAATTTTTTTATATAATTCATCACCACATAAATGTTTAGCATAAGTACATTGAGGAAACCATCGTGCATGTTCAATCATTGGATTATCATTTGAACTCCATTGATGTAATGATCCATTACAATAAAAACATGTTACTATATTTTCAATACCAGCAAAAAAGAATCCAGCACGAATTAAATTTTCAATATTTGGTAAATTATCAGTCAAATTAGTTTTTAAAAATGTTGCTTCACGACGAGATATTTCAGCCATCTTTGGATGATATGGTTCAAATTTTTCATTAAAACTATCATTGATAACTTTTGGTGAATTTTCTATTGAAGACATTGAAAGAACAAATGGACATGTTGGAGCAAGTCTTTTATGAACTTCAGTTGGATTATCATTTATTGTCCATCCTTGACATATTGTATTACAATATATACATATAACTCGATCATTAACATTACATGAAAACCAACCAGCAGATATCATTGATTCAGAATTTGGTATAACATGTAACCAATGTGAAAGACTACGAATTCGAATTTGTCGTAATGATTCACATTCATTTAAAAAATGTTTCTTGTGAGTAATTTCTTCTTGTTTTGAAATATTATTTATTGGAGTGATAACTTGTTTGATTTCATTTACTTTACTTACAACTGAATCGTGACTTTCTAAGTAAGACAATTTTGTAAAATCTCTTGTTTGAATAATGTCAGTATTAGCCATATCGATAAGATATAATTTTTAGAAAAACTAACGATGCTCTACTATATATATATATTAAAATGAATAAGTTATTCTGGAAATTTCTTATTCAATCTTATGTCAATGAGTCCAGATGCAACATGCAATAGGAAAAAACCATTTCATAGTAACATTACACGTCATGTATGTGATTCTCATCGATAGAGGAAAGAAAAAAAATGATATGCGCGCTTGTTTTCGTTCTTGATTAGTGTAGAAAAAAATGTTTTCACTTCGTCTTTTCCATCTTGTATTGTTGGGGACTTGTAGCTTAGACTTTAATCTCTATGTTATAAGTACTTATTCTAGTACACACACTTGTTTGAAATATATTTCAAATTATTTTGGAATTTTCTTGAATATTTTAAAGATAAATTAGTTTAGAATATTATATCATTGAAGTTGTTTTTAATGAAATTTAATTTAAATACAATAATAAAGAGAAGAAAAAAAAATCGATTTTTACTAATTTATATCATTAATATTTATTATTAAGCGTAGGTTTTTTAATTGAAATATGCAATTATCGTTTTCAAGGTCTAATGAAGTGACAGCTGACAACCAAAAATATTTGTCTTTGTTTTTGTCATGTAATGAATGCTTAAAAAGTGCATTCTTTTTTTTTTTCATTGGACGATTTTTATCCAAATATTTATTCAAACGATCCGGTTTTATTTCTATTCTGTGCAACCTTTCGTAAAAAAATAAAAACATAAGTTTCTAGGCAGAAAAAAAAAGCACATGGCAAGGTAATTTTGTTTTTGTTTTTTTGCATACGAATAACGATAATGAAATGGTTTCTTTTTTGTTAAATGTAAATGTAAAGTGTGATGGAGAACGATCTGGTACATAGCATTATTTTTTATGTCTTTACTTCACTTATCATGAATAAAAAAAAAAGGCGAAATAATGATGATTGCATTCGAGAGTTTACTTGAAAATTTCCAAATGACGCTTCGATATTGATTAGTTCCTTAATAAAAAAATGTGTCATTTAATATTTATTTGACATTTCAATCGATCTAATTCTTTCAATGATACTTATTTGGAATTTTCATAAAGACTTTATTGTACTTCAGACTCAAACAAGTCAGATAAACATTGTTTTTGTATTATTTTTCTTATCCCAATATGAAATAAAAATTACATGGGAAACTACGAAATTAAATAATAATTTAATATGAGGAAAATAATCATAAATTGACGTATGTGTCATAAATTTAGAATAATTGACTAAATTAAAAATAAATTGAAAAATAAAAAACAGACAAATGAATTAAGCATGAAGGTCAAAACATCAAACTTATATTTACAAATCATGATTTTGATTTATTTTAAATTTAAATAGATTCTTTCATCTATTCAATTCATAATATTTCAGTTATTTCTTTATTATTCATTTGAGTATAAGAACAGCGGATCAAAAAAAAAGAATCATATGTTCTTGACTTAATATGATTCGTATCCAAAACTTGAAATTCTCTTCAGTGTCATATATATTACATATTTAAACAAAGATTAATAGAAAAATAAATTTGATCGACTTCCATATCGTTGATTAATCATTCATGTATTATTGTTCTTAACTATTTCATACTAAACTAAAATATAATGTTACTTTCTCAGAAATACATTTTAATTTCATTAATGATGAAAAACAAATTATAAAACAATCATTTGTATGTATCAAAAACTCAATATCTTTCTATGAATTTTATAGACTGGAAAACTGTTGTCAATCTTTCTAAAATCGTTAAGTAAAATAATTACATAATTTATGATATGTAATAAATCGAAAAGTAATTATTTAAAAAAAAAATACATTCATACTAAACAAACGTAAATCTATACAAGTCAGACATACACTGTAGAATCAATCNAAAATAAAAAACAGACAAATGAATTAAGCATGAAGGTCAAAACATCAAACTTATATTTACAAATCATGATTTTGATTTATTTTAAATTTAAATAGATTCTTTCATCTATTCAATTCATAATATTTCAGTTATTTCTTTATTATTCATTTGAGTATAAGAACAGCGCATCAAAAAAAAAGAATCATATGTTCTTGACTTAATATGATTCGTATCCAAAACTTGAAATTCTCTTCAGTGTCATATATATTACATATTTAAACAAAGATTAATAGAAAAATAAATTTGATCGACTTCCATATCGTTGATTAATCATTCATGTATTATTGTTCTTAACTATTTTATACTAAACTAAGATATAATGTTACTTTCTCAGAAATACATTTTAATTTCATCAATGATGAAAAACAAATTATAAAACAATCATTTGCATGTATCAAAAACTCAATATCTTTCTATGAATTTTATAGACTGGAAAACTGTTGTCAATCTTTCTGAAATTGTTAAGTAAAATAATTACATAATTTATGATATGTAATAAATCGAAAAGTAATTATTTAAAAAAGAAATACATTCATACTAAACAAACGTAAATCTATACAAGTCAGACATACACTGTAGAATCACTCATAGTTATCTACAGGTTGAAAAAATATATTCGTAATAATTAACTGTGTCAAATTTATCCAAAAAGATGTCATCCTCCAAAGACACATCTCAAATTAAGTGGATTACCATCGATTGAAGTCTTTCTTAATAGATCAAAATAGTTCTCAGAAAAAATGTACTGAATTCGTTCTTTACATTATTGTTTTTCAGTAACTTCTGAATAACTTTATTGTAAGTCTACACTAGTAAGATTAACATTTTTTTTTCTTACACATTGAAAGTTGATTCTTCAGTATGACGATAGTAGAATTCGTGCTCATCATGCAAACATTGAAAATATGAGAATAAATCAGAAAAAAAAAGTTCATTCCCCTTGTAAAACTTTTTACATGATTATTAGTATGTACAAAACATGGAATTGTCTATCAGTATCATGATTTTTTATATGATATTTCAAACGAGTTGAACAAGGCTTGGCATAAATCTGATACTATCAATATGATCTAGTGTATAATGCTTAATGAGATTCATCCATGTGTATTGAAAGTAGCAATGTTAAACTAACAGTATCATTAAATCAATAACTAGTATTTTTTCGTTGTCCATGTGTAAAATTATCTTTGTCAGTCTTCAAATTATTTTCCGTGCGTTTTGAGAAAAATGAGAGAAAAAAAACGAATTTAAATATGTGCTTCAGAAAACACAGTTGTAAATGAATCCATTGATAGTAAATATATCAAAATTACATATTAAATTAATTTGATTGATCAGAATATTTCAGCTCAATTGATAAAATTGTTAAACTGAAATATTAATCATGCCAGTAGATTTAGATTATTTATCAATTAGAAGGAAAGATTGATTGTCATTACTAGATTTATGATTCGAAGTCAAATAAGCTCCTCAGTGTTAGTCGTAGGGATTGTTGTTTATTTACATGAAAACTCTCATATCTATCAGCTGAAGGTGAACAAAAGATTATTGAACCGGCAAATATAAATGATACAGTATTTTTACGAACGGAAGACTTTATTAGAGACATATCTGGTTTCAACCAGAGTGCGCTTAATTTGGCTCATTGATCATTTCTTATCTTCTACTGTTTACAATAGAAGCGATTAACAATACACTCATCAGTTTTCAAATATTTCGTAGAACTATATGAGCAGTGTGTGGCCAATACGGATAAAGTCAATCTATCCGATTTCTGATGTTTCATCAAAGACAGTTGATTGTAGTTTAATGAAGAGGAGCGTACCATTCTTCGATAGACATCTTCGTGATCTATTAAACAATAAAAAAGGAAATTCATTCCACTGCTCCCAACAATAAAATCAAGTTCAATACATTATTACATGAACGATCAAAGGGGTCGCATTTTCGAGATGTATAACAAGCCTTGAGTAATAAAGATTAAGAGGAAAAATTCTGTATCAAATCAGAATACATATCTAATTAATTATAGTGGTGTTGAATTATTGAAGAACTATTGATATTCAGAAGTGGTAATGAACAATTGAGATTCATAAGATATAGAAATAACTTTTTTGGAAATGAATAATAATATCTTGGTATCTATTTCCAAAAATCAAACAAGATATTAACATGCTCAATACATTTAAACAAATTCCATAGATATTGACTAAAACTATCAACTGTCGTGTAAAAATGATCCAATAAACGAGATATCTTGATAGAAGAAACACTAACGAACTTCAAAACCTCCAAAAACATGAAGAGATTTTGAAACTTTTATACTATATGCCCATTCGAGAAACTTCAGAAATTACATAAAATTTCTATACACAGCAAAACGACACAATCTATTCAATGAAGATAACCAAAGAATTTCTTGAAATTGTCTTTTGTGATGTATTTGTTGACACATCTCACTATAGAGATCAACAACTTTATTGAAGAAAAAAAGACTTCAATCAATCATTAAGATATTTAAAGTCATACGAGTTCAGACTTTTTCCGACAAATCAATAAAGCTATAAAAATCCCCAAATTCGGCTAAAAGAACATCATTAAAAAACCGACAGTTTCATTTTTTTTCTTCTGTACTTTCCCAGAACCAATTCCATCTTTAAAGTTTGAGAAAATCATTTGAGACGGTGAGAAACTTTAAAAATTTCTGAAAGCTTCCATATTTCGTATAATCTACGGCTCTACTATCCGCTGCGTCCCTCTCCAGTAGAACAGTATGAATGACAATGTGTATAAATTCCATTTTTATATATACCACACATAAAAGGTGACTGAATACAATATATTGCATAATATCATCAACTGTAGAAGACCGTTTTCAGTTTATTTCATTCTTATCAAATAAATGTCTCTTTTATAAAAAACCTTCATTATGATTACCACAAAACGTCCATAAAAATATAGAAAACCAGCATACGGTTGAACGTAAAATCGAATATGCTTTCAAAATCATCGTTTATTCCCTAAGATATCACCAATACACTTTCAACTCGGTATTCCATTTCAATGAATTTAGTGCCCATTCAATAATGTCTTCTCTTATCTGATTTTCTTCAAAGTATAATTCAGTGAGTGTCTACATTAGTTGAGAGAAGGAGTGAGTGATGATAATAAAAAGAGAATAGCTACTTGGTTAGTTTTCAGAGCTTCAACAATATGTTGGACTCCTTGCTGACCGATTTGATTTCCGCTTAGGCCCAGTATGCTTAGTGTCTACGTAAAATAAGAGAAAGAGGGTGTGGTGATAACAGAAAGTAAATAGTTACTTGATTAGTTTTTAAAGTTTCAGCAATATGTTGAGCTCCTTGCTGACCGATTTGATTTCCGCTTAGGTCCAGTATGCTTAGTGTCTACGTAAAATAAGAGAAAGAGGGTGTGGTGATAACAGAAAGTAAATAGTTACTCGATTAGTTTTTAAAGTTTCAGCAATATGTTGAGCTCCTTGCTGATCGATTTGATTTCCGCTTAGGTCCAGTATGCTAAGTGTCTGCGTAAAATAAGAGAAAGAGGATGTGGTGATAACAGAAAGTAAATAGTTACTTGGTTAGTTTTTAAAGTTTCAGCAATATGTTGAGCTCCTTGCTGATCGATTTGATTTCCGCTTAGGTCCAGTGTGCTAAGTGTCTACGTAAAATAAGAGAAAGAGGATGTAGTGATAACAGAAAGTAAATAGTTACTTGGTTAATTTTTAGAGCTTCAGCAATATGGTGAGCTCCTTGCTGTCTAATTTGATTACTTGCGAGGTATAGGTGAGTGAGTGTCTGTGGGAGAATGAAAGGAGTGTACGATGATAACACAAAGAGAATAGTTACTTTGTTAATTGTTAGGGCTTCAGCAATATATTGAGCTCCTTGTTCACCGATTAGGTTTCGACTGAGGTCGAGAAAAGCGAGTGTCTGTGTGAAATGAGAGAAGGAGATGAGAGCGCGGTAGCACACACATAGAATGCATTCCTTGGATGAGGACGAGAGCAAAAGCACACATAAAGGACGTTAGATATTTGAGACCCTAAAAGACTTTTAAAGATCCGATTACACCTTGGTAGAGTTTCTATACTTATTAAACCAAGATACAACTCTAGAAGTCTCGCGAATAAATCTTTCCTGTGAAATAAATACAGAAATTCGATTTATTGTGTAATTCTTCTACCGGATGGACGGCATTCTATCCGAGTTAATTGAGCTTATTCCTGTGAATAGAAGGAGGATTTCCTGTTACCATATTCTCAAATCAGTGAGAATCAATAAAAAAAACGGGTATATAATTCATAGGAATTTTTGATATTGAAGAAGTTTGAAAGAATTATTCACGGAACAAAAATAAAAGAAAAAAATTTAATTTTTCGCGAAAAGATTGGTCAATCCATTATAAATGCTGTACTCGGGAATTTCTGTTTTATTGAGTGTTTCCTAATGGATACTTGTGTTTTGGAATTTCTCGTACCAATGATTAACTTAAATCAGCCTTATTGTTTCGGTAAGTGAGAGTGCAATGCTCAACAAATTTACTCAGACACGAAAATGAAAGCTTCATGACTCAGAGATGGAGTTTCTGTATGAGTCTTTGGCAGATAACAGATATACTTGGAAAAAAGTGGCCATACTTAGTTGAAATTCGATATGATCTCTGGTAATTGTTGTACTAATATAGTTAGAAACAACTGCTAGAATGCGTTTTTCTATGTAATAAATACCACTATTCATCTAAAACAGTCGAGGAACTGGTACGGCTTATCCTAAACAATGTATGATCAAGAGATGTCATAATCACAATAAACATAGTTCTTTACTGAAAAGGCTTTCAACAGACTATCTTTTATTACTTGAAGAAACAAGAGATTTCGACTTGAATAGCGTAGAAAAGAAATGTATAGAAACCAATTCGAAAGAGGAATCTAAAAATTAAACATCACCGCTAGAAAAATTTTTGAAAACATTTATTTCAAAAATAATTTGCTTTACTAATTGTTTTTCTGTTCACGAAAATATCTTAGTATTGACGTTAATATTTAACATTAGAAGAGTTTTTATTTATCTTTTAACGAAAATAACATCAATTATATTGTAAACTGTTTTTAATCATGATTTTTCGATTTTCTAATGAAGTTAGTTTGGAAAACAGAAAATTTAGCTGAATTGATAGTTTTCAGATAGTTCAGGTGTCTTTAACTTTTTTATTAACGCATAACTCAAAAAGTATTCTTCAATTTCTATAAACTATCATTCGTTCTATTTTTCCCTACTCTATGTTCAATAATAAACAGAACACTTTTTCATATACTATATTTTCTGTTTGAAAATGTATATTCTACAGATCTGTGATTCACTTTATGCTTTCTCGTTCATGAGAATATTATACAGGAAATTTTCCTAGTAAGGTGATCGGTCGAGACGTTTGAACAAGCAATAATAAATATCTTCTATTTCATTATCAAGAATATTTATCTTTAAATTTTAGGAAATGAAGCAATGAGAAAAAAAATTTTCCAATAATGTTTGATGTTTCGGTTTTCTCTATTTCAAACTCAATGGCAAGTTTTATTTTTGTGTTTTCAGCGAACTTACATTATTGATCTTTTTAATATAATGAATTAAGTTTCTATCACACTCGTGGACAAAAAATTCTGATTTCCAATATGGACATTTATTCTCCTGTGTTTATCTAGAATCTATCAATTGATTACTTATAAATCGTTAAGATTGATCTTCTCGAGAAAAACATATTTTTATAAAACACTTATCACTCACAAAACATCAAATATAAGTGTATTTCAATTAGATGGAAGCAACACGCTAACCCAAATTTCCATTCTCGTCTTTATACTTATTTTCAAACTATTCAAAAAACGCAATAACCTCAGAAAAATGTCTCTACCGTGCTTTGTCGTATCATGTCAGCCACAATCTTCATGTCAGAATCGGTCAAATTTCTAAGTTTTAAGTCAATTTGTCGGTTTTCTCGGTTATCATTAATGAATTGTTCAAGTTGAGGATTGCGATATGGTGGAACTTCAATATATCTTCCACATTGAAGAATGTTTTGCTTTAAACTTTGCAATTGGTCAATTCCTTCTAAAAAATATTCAGTTACAGTTGGCATTGGCAGTAGTTTTAATTTTTCATTTGTTTCATTCACATAATTATCAAATCCTTGTTTGGCTTCTAATAGTTTATTATGATTGCTAATTAATGAAAGCATTTCAAAAGACATCTTTTGCATGTTAAGATGTTGCAGTTCATTTCTTAATGATCTTTTATAATCTTCAAGTCTTTTTTTCTGTTCTTCTTCAGTTTTCGAAATGTTTTGTAACATTTTTTTCTCATGTTCATCAATAATTTGACGTATCTCTGCCATACTTTCAGTCATCCTTTGTCGATCAGATTTACTATTATTATCAATAACATTTATTAACATTTCTGCATGATTGATTTTATAGTTTAAAGACGATTGAATACTTTGAAAATCAGTATTTATCTACATCATCAAAGAATTACAATACAATACTCTCTTATATTATATAGAACTTATGCTGACCTTGGTTTTGAATCCTTGTATAACATCATCTAACAAAACATAATTGTGATCTTTATGTTGAAATAAAAGACAATAAATACATATAAGTTTCGAGCATTGGGAACACCAATATTCCAGTGGCTTTTTCGAATGTGTTTTACATGGAATGGTTTCCAGTAATAAATTATTTGAAAGGCGTTGATGTTTTTGCATAACTGGAGGGGTATGCACAGTTTCATAACATGCTGAACAAAATCTTTCGTTTTCACATTTGTCACATGCATATTCAGGCTTGACCAAGTGACAGTTAGTACATCGATTTAATTCTTGAATTGAAGCTGAAAGATTAATATGATTAGAAAAATATTGTTTTTCATAGCATGATAAACTATTTCCGTTTACCGTATAATTCTACTAAATCGCGTATTCCTCGATTAAGTGGTAATGAGCCGACCTCTGTTTTCAATGTAACGAATTCATCCCGTAGTGGACATTCGAACTGATCGTTATTCGTAGAAGCGATACGTTCAATGCATTCCCGACAATAAGTATGCGAACAAGGTAAAAGACGTGGATCTTTGAAAGGCTCATGACAAATTGCACAGATAATCAAATCTTCGATTGTAACACTTTTACTAGTTGCCATATCAATGAATCACTAATAGGTAAATGTTGGATGAAAGCTTTTAATCTAAAATGGATGAAATAATGAAACGATGAGATGAAAAATTTTTAAATGTCAAATTTTCATGCAGTATTCCTCGTCAGATTTATATTCTTTATGTTTATCAAATGTAAGTATTTGCAAGAATAAAAGTGATGTGTCATGTTAAATGTTTTACTTGAAAACTGGAACTATTATGTTTGTATCAATGTATTTTTAATAGGTTTGTTTCTACATAGATTGTTGTCTTATATTAATACACATTGAAAATATTTCAAAAGACTTTCATGTTCGTACTTGAAATATGACAATGTAAAAACATGATTTTCTCGAAATTTACTATGAATACACTTGTATTATGTTCTTTCGAACTGATTAGGCTATTAAATATAAGTGAAACATTATCGATTAATATACGTATAATATCAATACTTTAATTTCGTATGAAGAATGACTCTGGCTGATTGTTAATCAAATAAACACACAATTAGATGTTGAGTGTACAAAGTCTGCTAGCTTTTAGTATAAGTATTTTTGGCTGGTGCCCAACTCGAATTAGCACAAGATAAATTTATGATCTGAATAAGTCGAATGAAATCTGATTATTCATAACTGTTTCTGAGTCAAGTTTCTAGTTTCGAGACATCATTAAACATATATGTGATCGAACTTTATTGTTCGAGCAATTTTCCTCCATAATAATGAAGTTTGAACTTATGATGCATCTCATCTCTGAGATGGTTCTACCATTTGTCTATTTTTTAGTTTTCAAACAACCCTAACGTTTGATTTCTCTATTGAACTATGTATGTAAGGTTAATAAAAAATAAATATGAATAAGAACGATGTTTTGTCCACAAATTTTAAAAGTGTCACTCTTTTTGGAACTAAACAGAAAAAATTTATATGGATAATATAAGAACTCTATGAGATATTCGGATGTGTTCTGACTTTACAGTAGAATAGAGTAGAAGATAATTATTTCTGAGCTTTTTCGGTTGTTTAGACAGGTAAAGATCCTGAAGGAAACACCATGTGAACATTTTCTGTTAATATTCTATAGATTTATCTCTCTGTTGTTTTGCTATGTAGGAATTTCTGAAACATCATTTACTTTACACAGAAAAAAAAGTGATCCCATAGAGAGTTCTGATTGGACTTTTCGAATATATAATGTTGAAAAAAGAAATCCTTATTTTTTTTCCTGAAATCTTATATATCATAAATAATTACAAAAAAAATACCGTTCCGTTCGTCACAAGCAGCGTACTTTTTTTATTTTATGGTTTTTTTCTTCACGATGAAACAAGTACATTGTGTATTTTGTTCTGCGCATGTAAAAGAAATCCTTATCTGTTTGTAGATACTGAATGCGTCATACTTTACATATGTTATCAATTCTATTGTAAAATAAAAGAAATCTGTTATTATCAATTTCTTTTCGAGTTTTTAAATATGAAGACACTATTAATAGTTGAGAAACATTGAATAACTATATATACACTAGACTAAAGTTAAACGTTATATTTAAATCTGGAGAAACAAGATCAACTCTTTTTTCATAATCCTAAAGTTCATTGTCTTATTCATACCTTTGTTTTTTCTTACCTTTAAGTAAGTGCGATGATATTTATGGGATCTCGTTGTTTTGTATTCTACGTTTTGAATAAACTCAAAATGAATAAAAACTACCAACCTACTCCTACATATTTAGTAAAGAGAAAACGAATAGAAAAAATATTTTTATTTTTATCTTAATTTTGATGCTTAGATGTCACCTATGTTCGAAAAAAGTGATTTCAATCTTTTTGTTACATTCACTTAAGAAATTTTGAAAAGGAAAAAAACGTGTATATTACTTCAGAGCATTCTCTTTTATCACATAGAGCAAAAATATTCATAACGATAACAACATTGTAAAACTGTATGAATTAATGCAGAACTTCATTATCCACACATGTAAAATCCAAAGATTAAACCGATATCATCTATTAGTGAGAACAGTGATGTCAGTAGTTTTCGAAACATTTTGTTTTGAATACCATAGCGACTACAAAAAGTTTTCAGCCGCGATGAACATTTCTGATATATAAGACAAGTTATAGAAATCAATTAGAGTGTTTCCTATGATAACTCGCCTCAGTGATTAAGTCATACGCAACTCAATAATATTATGTATTTCTTGATCAGTGGTTGTATGAATACAGGTGCATGATCATATATAATAATTCAGTGTAAACTTCTGTTTTTAAGGGTTTTATAGACCTCTGCAATTTGCGAAAACATTTTTATTCACATGCATTATACACCATTTGATGAAAAATACCAAACTGTATCAATGGATGGATGTTTCATGATTGACTTATTTATTTAAATGAGTTATTACCGATCTTATGAACAGTACTAGTTTTTTCTCTAAACGGCATACTGACTATTTTATTTTTTTACTCGTTTACAGTTCAGCATGGATCAAATTTAATCATGCAATGAAATAGAGATTATTCAAATTGTGTGTTGCTTGCCAACTTTCTTGTATAACTTATCCACCGAGACGAATTATCACGAGAAAAATGCAAATGACTGATAACATTGTTTACATTTTTGTCATTTAGCATGATTGTTGCTTAATATGTTTGCATTAATACTATCTTGCAAAGCACATAAAACATCATATTATCTCTTTTGTTTTTCACACTCGTTTATTTATGTGAAAATAGCTGATCATTGCTGTTTTATTATGGTTCGAAATTCTGAAGAGAAAACGTCTGTATGGTAATCAAGAATTGGCAAAATATGACTAAAGAAAATGGCATATCTACTCTTAGTCAAAAATACATCGGAAACTCAAGATTTCATTGCAACATATTTCTGATTAAGATTTTCATTCTACTTTTCCTTAACTTTTTTGTTCGCAAATTTTCATAGAAAATGTGCCACTTCCTTGCTGCATGTACAATTCGCAAAACAAATCAAATCTTCTAAAAGAAAACAAAATCACAGTATTTACTGTTCAGATGCGTCAATACTTTTTTTTCTGATTCGCAATTACAATGTTTATATTTAACATATTGAAGAGTTTTTACAAATATATGTTTATCAGCTTTTTCTTTTCGTGTAAAAAAATAAAGTAAAGAAAACTTTATTTTTCTTTGTATCACTAGAGAACGATTGTGGTATTGCCAGTCATTTTTTTTCTTTCTCTTCGTCAATTTTTAAGCACATTTTTTTCTTATAGAAACAAGTTACTTTCACACATGATTCATTCTGTGATTCGAATACTTCAATTTCTAAGTAACGACAACATGTTAGAACGTAACTTTGATGTTTACAAAATGTGATGACTGCTTTTGAGAAATTTCAATAGTAGACGAAAACAAAAAAATCATGCAAGCGTAAGCAAAGGAAATAAGTCGAAATATGCTCATATAAAAATTTACGTTGTTTTAATCTCGATCAGATCAATTGAAGCGATGAAAAATTCACGATATAATGGTATCATACTACTCTCAATAATTATCTTCTATAGTAATATTAAATCAAGTTATCAAACTGTCTATTCATGCAATACAAGTGATTCATGTGGATGTTCAAAGAATTCAGTAATGTTAACTAAAATTGTTGGCGGAGAGTCAGCCGGTACAGCGACATGGGGTTGGACTGTATCCATATCCATTGCTGATAGATATTTATGTGGCGGATCGATTTTGTCGAGCTCATGGATAATTACCGCAGCACACTGTGTAAAAGATGCTATAGCATCTGAAATTACAATCTATGCCGGTTCAAATTTTCGATGGGTTGGAAGTGAAAGTCGGGTGGTATTGAATGTTCATATACATCCAAATTATAGTTCAGTCGGTTATGTTAATGATATTGCTTTACTTCGTCTTACTTCTCCACTGACGATGAATGATCCTAATTTGAGTACTATATGTTTAAATTTTGTTAATTCAACAGTATTAATGACAGAAGAATGGCCACCGGCGAACACTACAGTAAGTAAATTATTCTTTTCTGTATGAAATATTTATTTGAGTTATGTCTATTAGGTCGTAGCGGTCGGATGGGGTACTTTGAATGGGATTGGTTCATCACCAACAAATCTTCAGCAAGTTTCTTTAGAAATTATTGATCGCCGAGCATCGACTTGTAATAATTTATTACATGATTGGCAAGTTCAATTATGTGCTGGTGTTCCTAATGGTAACAAAGGTTAATATTATTATGAAATTGCTTGCTTTACATTATTTAATTATTATTACATGTCTATGTTTATAAATGCATGTTATGGAGATTCAGGTGGTCCTTTCATGATGTTTACTTCAAATAAACAATGGGTATTAGTTGGTATAACAAGTAATGGTATTGGATGTGGACAAGCAGAATACTCTGGTGTTTATACTCGTGTAGCTGCCTATGAATATTGGATAAATTCAACAATAAATGGTATTTACTCAACTTCATGTAGCTTATATATAGACAAAAATTAAATATCAGTTAATTATTTGACTTTTTTTATTTTATTAATCATGATAATTAAATTTTAGTTTTGAAAAAGGAAAAGAATAATATAATTCTTATTTATTTTCTTTTATTTACTAACAAAAAGGTTTTATTGAATGGTTCTTTAGTTTTTATTTTCGATGAATTGTTTTTCTAGTCGATGATATAAGTAATAATAATAATAATATGTAAAGAGGTAGAAAATAAGATGATAAATAATTTGCTTCTTACATCTTTATTTATTTGTGTTTTCAAATCAGATGTTTGTACTTCAAAAAAAAAAAATATTTAGTCAACTATTTCTTACGTGGATAAATATACTTGTACTAATATGATAGCATTAATTATTTTCGTCAGAATTTTGAACGAGTGTTACCCCGTTGGTTTTCTTTCTGATATCCATAGCTCTCGGTGAATTCATGATGAAAGATGAAGAATTAGAAATCCTAACAACTCAAGGATCAAACTTGATCTCACCCCATAAATCTATATTTTGAGTCTTGTTGTAAACGGTAACATTACTCATGGGTTTATTTTTGGTTCTGCTTATACAAGCCTCAATAAAAATCTAAAAGTGGGGAAATCATCCTACCTCCACCTTCTTATCATATCGTCTTAGGCAAAGATTTCTCAGGTGCATGGACTACCACATATAGTAAATGGACAGTTAATTATGGTTCATCCAGCTGATCACTTAGTGGTAAGCATGTAAAACTATGTGGCTTGAAATTAAATGCATATAATTGTTACGATCAAAGACAAAGTATGAGTAGCCCTGCTCTGTTATTACCAATCATTAGAATATGAATATATTCAGCATTTTCAATCTAGTAATGCATCTCTTCTGAGTCGAGAATTTTTCATGTGACACTCCACGTATGATTGTTCGAACAAATCATCCACGCTGTCGTTAGGCACACTTTGATGCTAACTTCAGATTTATGTATTTTATTCGACATTAAAACAAATATTAAGAATTATGTGCATTAAATTCATATTGTTCTAAATAGTATTCGAATTCTTCATTTTTAATGCAACTTCATAGATTTTCATTCGAACCGATCGTCCTGTATTGGCATTATGAAAGCGTAATCAGACGAATATGCACCTTTATGACATGAGTAGAGTACGAAGAGTCACTATTTTTGTGGTATTTTTTGTTCACGAATTTCGCGTGCCAAAATAAATAGCAGACCGTTTGATATAGCTCATTAAATTCTATTCATCAAAGTCAATGACAAAATTAGCATAATTAAATAGGCGAATGTATATCAAAAAATGATATTTTTTATATTGCTGTTGGATTATCCGATGAAAGTTTTTTATGTTATACAGTTCTGAAGTATATTCAATGTTCTATAAGATACTGATATATTTCGTTATTATCTTCTTTACAGATTTGTTGAGCTAATAATAATATATTAAATAACTGATTCAATAAGTTTTTCCTAAAAATTTATAATTTTTATTTCATTTTTTGAGACACTGTTAATTTCTATTCTTGTTGAAAAAAAGCAATTTCTTCGAAACGGTGACACGACAGTTGAGCTCCCGACAATTGAGCCCCGACAGTTGAGCCCCGACAATTGAGCCCCCGACAGTTGAGCCTCCCGACAGTTGAGCTCCCGACAATTGAGCTCCCGACAATTGA
>CAJNSZ010000799.1:38632-50708 GCA_905329745.1 Rotaria sp. Silwood2 | reverse complement strand
AGTATTTCACACAAATTTTGAAAACACAGCAAATGTTGAATAGTTCAAATGTGAGCTGATCGCCTTGGTGAACTTTGTGAAAGATTATGTGTATTGAAAGACTTTGATTTCGCCTGCATGCAAGCAAATAAGTAGTAATACTGCTCTTCTTAGCACCTTTAAATATAATACATTTCTTTAAAACTTCAAAATTTTGAATTCATTTATTATTCTGTACAAAAGGATCATAGGGTAACATGGTAATCTTAGTCGTTTCATATTATTAGGATTGAGCTTAAGCTTACGCTTCAATTTCATCATGAGTAAGTCCAACGATGATAGTTCCTCTTCACAAATGCTCACTTTTATTGAGAGCCATAAATATTTCTTGATCCTGTGATTAAAGCTTGAGTATGACTATGCCATTAAAATTAAAACTGCGTTGAGAATTCTACAAAGTCCATATTCTACTGAGACTGCTTCTGAACGGAAGCATATGCAACATCTCAGAACGATTCTAAATTTTGTACTAATCATTTCTAAAACTAAACCTAATAGCAATCTGTTTGAGAAAATATACATGCTGATGGAGATGGATATTTTATCGATTTACTACTTCAAAAATATTTCTTTTAGCTCTTTTTTTCATGAAAGATAAAGATTTTGAAGTGTTTTTAATCCTTATAAAAAAAGATGAACCTCAATTGATGCCTCTTTTACTCGCCGTTTCAGAGAATTTCAGTAAAATTAAGTATATATCAGACAAGACTATAGCCAACTAGGCTTAGTACCCAATAGTGAATCGAAAGCTAAAGCCTATGATTTTCGGAGTCTAAATAACATCTCACTATTAGATGTATACTATATGGACTACCATTTACTAAATGACAGATAAGTAGTTCAGCTGTTGATAACAGTGTTGTACTGTTGTACATGTTACGATTTTCACTCGAAGAAAAAAGTTATTTCTTTATACTTTTGAAGCATTGATGCAAACCTCAACCATAGAGAAAGAATTCACCATTTAGATTGTAAGAATGCAAAGAAAGCTCATATGACTTTTAGTTCTTCCTTTTGTCAAAGTTTTATTTTTATATAAAGCGGTACTATCAAGATGATATGATTTCTGCATGCAAGTTATTCATCATTTGCTTTTTGTATTAATCACCTTTTGTCCTTGATTCATAAGACAGATCTTTCTTTATTTACATGGGCATTGCTTTAATAAAAAATCACTAACAATGGACATGTTTATGTTACCAAGTAGTATTGTTAAACACATTCGAATCAAATTCAAAGCTCTCGCCGCCAAAATAACACATTTAAAATATAGACTGTTTTTGGTATGCAACAACCAAGATGTTCAAGTTTTCAGGTGTTTACAATGTTTGTAGGATGGCCAAAACTCAAAATTTCAGGAGAATCCTTTATTCTGTTTTCTTGATGGTTGAATGAAACTTTTCGAATTACATCATAAAATATTAATTTCATATTTTTGAAAAAGATTTTAAAAAATATACCAATGTGAGAATTTTGGATCTATTTTTCCTTATATATGGAATTGATGCTAGCATGGATTTTTTGTCTAAGACCTTTTACAATCTCTTTTTTAAATATGGAACATATGTATATTTCTAATGTATTTCGACCATCTCTATCTAACTCACAAACAATTAAAGAAACAATCTGNTAATTTCTCTGAGAATGAATAGGAATATTGCATACTCTCAATGTCACATCGAGCACCGGGATAACGATTCCAATACCATGTACCACCAATACCATCACCGGCCTCGATAATTCTTGCTGAAAAACCATGCTCACGTAACTGGTAGAGCATGTAAAGTCCTGAAAATCCAGCGCCAACAATCACTGCATCGAATTTCTTTGGACATTGCTCATCACTATGCAGGTTTGACTCTAAGTTCGTCATGTGCATGGAACACAGTGATTTATAAAAAAGACAACGAATGTTGCAGTGGTTTAAATATAGTTAATAAAGAGATAAATCGAATGAGATAAAGAACAGCAATGATAAGGAGGATGACAGAGCAGTAGAAAAGTCACAGTCATTGTTGTAGATGCAGTTGATGACGCCACTGTTATTCTATTCGAGAGCTGTTCGCTTTACACCTAAAACGATACGACGGAAAGTAGGATAGTTTTTTAATGGAGGAGGATACAGACATTTTGGATCATATTCTGATCACTACAACACATATTTCGACTAAAATATAAAAAGAACAATTTTGACATAAAGTTCTTATGATGTTTCCTATTTGCCAAAAGATCTCAATATACAGCAGATCGATCTATAACTGATGATCGAAATTTCATGCAGAGCTTCTTTGTACGTATATTGTAAGCGATTTTTTTTCTAACTTTTAAATACAGAGCTGTGCTGATCAGTGTTGATTGATGGTATTCAGTAGAAGATGAGAGTTTTCATGTTATGAAAAGCGGGTCTCATAATAATAGAAATAATACTATTCAAATGAGAGTTCGCTTATGTGAGAGCAATAATAGGTAATTAGTGTGGGTGTTTGGTTGAGGCCGCTGCTGTGAATCTTCTCTTTGACCATACTAGTGCATGCTCACTCATACTCAGATGCATCCAAATCCAATGATACCCATACACAAGCAAACTTATATTCACACACATTTCACATCCACTCACTTTCATGTTGGGGTTGTAATGAAAAGGATACGCTAAAATTTGTAGCAGTAAACCATGTGGGTTTTGGATATTTGCGTCAAACAAGGATCGAAAATGGCTTATTTCGTGTCCCAAAACTCTTTCTGAATCTTCAATAAATATTTTGAACGTTTTTTTGAAAGAATATGTAATATTGCAACTTTTGTCGAAGTCCTTTTTTTAAATTCTAACTCTTTTTTAGAAGGAAAAGGATCACAATAAGGTAACCCTAAAAGTCTCCAAAATGGTTAAAAAGTCCTAAATTTGTGGAGCTTCAGAGTAGTCAATCGTTATCTTTTTCTCTCTCAAAAAAGATATGAATTTGAAAAACGAGAGCTTCGACAGGCGCTGCACTGTTACATGCCCTTTCAAACAAAAATGGTTCAACATATTTTTTTAAACGGTCAGAAAGGTTTTTGGAAGGCCAAATGAGTTATCTTTGGGTGTTTTTTATTGCATGACTCCCGACAATTCCATGGCGTAGGGCTAATACTTTTAGCGTACCCTCTTTATTATAGTTCAAGCATATCCTAAAACTGTTATGCAATTTAAATTTAATTGACTTCAAATTGGTTTTGAAGGAGGGTAGCCTTAATATTGAGTTTAAGGGTGTGGGTGTGGGTGTGGGTGGGTGTGGGTGTGGGGTGTGTGGCTGTGTGGCTGTGGGTGTGGGTGTGGCAAGGAGGAAAAAGCAGATTTCAAGATTTCAAGATTCCCAAAGATTTCCAAAGATTTCCAAAGATTTTCAGAGATTTCTAAAGATTTCCAAAGATTTCCAAAGATTTCTAAAGATTTCTAAAGATTTCAAAAGACTCCAATTAAAGAAAATCTGCGTGCTCTAATAGATCTCTGCTTGAGAACTTGTTCAGTCTCATTTTGTACGTGTTCCTATATGACTTAATCCTTCCACTTCAGAGAGAGTCTTATAAGATAGAATGAATTTGTGACTATGTTTTCATGTTTCCATCCAACTATCTAGTCATATAGTTGCATGTAGTGGTATAATCTTAACGTTTCAATGAAGACAATCGAAGGCGACAAATTTAAATCTATAATCGGCTTCTAGAAAATTCGAACTTGATATTTTTCATTCAGGAAACACTTTCTACAATAATAACCGTTCTTTTGTAAAGTTTCAAAAAAGATAGTCTGGCTTGAGGAATCCAAATCCTTAATTAGCTTCTAATTATTCGTGGCCTTGATTTCTCTTTGATAAAACTCATTATCTCTCTGAAATACCGTTAGCCTACTGAGAAATCAAAGATATGAATGCTGTGAAACTTATTACAGACTAAAATTGTTCGACCATGCTTGCGTTTCATCAAACTTTATAAAAAAAACCATTGTTTTCTTAAAACAGCTTTTTTGGATGAAAAAAAGCGAAATTAAATGGCATTCGCCTCAAATGTATCACTTTTTTACTTAATTTCAACTGAATAAAGTATTAGGTAGGAAGATGTTAAACTTGACATTTAATTTTAAGCTTTATATGAATATTCAATGCAAATAGTGTTCGTTATCATGATTCACTTGACCGTTCACTAAACATGACTTAATCTTCGCCTCTTATCACCTGCTAGAACTCTCTTTTGAGAATTGCTGCTCAAGAACACGTGCTCATGTAAAGAGAAATGTTTATTTTATTGTCAGAAATGACCATTTTATAAAGAGGCCGTACCTTTCTATTTTCTGTTGACATTTACTAAAAGAAACCTTGACGGACAGCACGCATCTACTGTTCGTCGACATCCCTAGACATCGCCAACCTCGACTTCTTAATTTGCTGTATGATCCGGATTTAATTTAAAGTGCTTTATTTTCTCGTTCAACACATTTTTAGTAGTACGAAGAAATCAATCACAATACATTTCTTATTCTCATATTGACAGTGAAATGCATATAATAAATAGAATAAGAAGATTACGAAGTTTAACACAGTAGGATCGAGGTTTTAATTGGTATAATGGAAATATAACTCACAAATATGCGATATTGGCTCCTATAAGCTCTATTCTGGCAGTTATTTTTGATAGCCCATTCATGGAAATCGGAAAATTGTTGCATAAGATCTTTTTCTTTCGACACTTGGAGCATCGCGAAATTCTTGTTCTTCAGTTTCTCTGAAACAATGAAGGACATAATTTTCTTTAATAGATATGACCTATCCGCATTAATGTTATCGTAAGCAGTAGAGACCTAATTATGTTCTTGGTTCTGCACTTCAGATCGAGATTCATTAAATAGTTTATATAAAAACAAAACTTATTTTATAAACCTGGTGACTTTTTTCTGAACAAGATAAGAATGTTGTTCCATTTTAACAAAAAAATGTTGCTCTAAGTCTCATCATAGGTATCTGATCGATAATATTGTTGTTTGCTGCACACAGCAACTCCCATTTTCACGTAAGGTCTTCTTTTATCTAACATGAGAGATTACGCTTCTTCAGGTCAGCTGTCATGTTTATTCTAAGTTTCACTCTCTATTGCTGCACCTTTCTTTCGTATAGAAACTTACATTACCATATAACAAAAACCAATTCGTTAAATTCTGACAAAAATATTTTCTTTATTTCGAATACAAATTCTGACATCCTTACTAAAATTCCATTCAAAGATGTAACATATCCATTTCCACAGGCATTTTTCATACACAATAGGAAGGTATAAAACTTGAACAAAAATCTTTATTCCTAATCAACCGATATAGGTAATAAAGAGGAAAAGTGATCGAGATAGTTTGGACTAGTATTTCACACAACTTTTGAAAACACACCAGATGTTGAATAGTTCAAATGTGAGCTGATCTCCTTCGTGACCTTTGTGAAAGATTGTGTGTATTGAAAGACTTTGATTTCACCTGCATGCAAGCAAATAAGTAGTAATACTGCTCTTCTTAGCACCTCTAAAATATAATACATTTCTTTAAAACTTCAAAATTTTGAATTCATTTATTATTCTGTACAAAAGGATCATAGAGTAACATGGTAATCTTAGTCGTTTCATATTATTAGGATTGAGCTTAAGCTTACGCTTCAATCTCATCACGAGTAAGTCCAACGATGATAGTTCCTCTTCACAAATGCTCACTTTTATTCAGAGCCATAAATATTTCTTGACCCTGTTGATTAAAGCTTGAGTATGACTATGTCATTAAAATTAAAACTGCGTTGAGAATTCTACAAAGTCCATATTCTACTGAGACTGCTTCTGAACGGAAGCATATGCAACATCTCAGAACGATTTTAAATTTTGTACTAATCATTTCTAAAACTAAACCTAATAGCAATCTGTTTGAGAAAATATACATGCTGATGGAGATGGATATTTTATTGATTTACTACTTCAAAAATATTTCTTTTAGCTCTTTTTTTCATGAAAGATAAAGATTTTGAAGTGTTTTAATCCTTATAAAAAAAGATGAACCTCAATTGATGCCTCTTTTACTCGCCGTTTCAGAGAATTTCAGTAAAATTAAGTATATATCAGACAAGACTTTAGCCAACTAGGCTAAGTACCCAATAGTGAATCGAAAGCTAAAGCCTATGATTTTCGGAGTCTAAATAACATCTCACTATTAGATTTATACTATATGGACTACCATTTACTAAATGACAGATGAGTAGTTCAGCTGTTGATAACAGTGTTGTACTGTTGTACATGTTACGATTTTCACTCGAAGAAAAAAGTTATTTCTCTATACTTTTGAAGCTTTGATGCAAACCTCAACCATAGAGAAAGAATTCACCATTTAGATTGTAAGAATGGAAAGAAAGCTCATATGACTTTTAGTTCTTCCTTTTGTCAAAGTTTTATTTTTATACAAAAGCGGTACTATCAAGATGATATGATTTCTGCATGCAAGTTATCCATCATTTGCTTGTCGTATTAATCACCTTTTGTCCTTGATTCATAAGACACAGATCTTTCTTTATTTTCATGGGCATTGCTTTAATAAAAATTCACTAACAATGGACGTGTTTATGTTAGCAAGTAGTATAGTTAAACACATTCGCATCAAATTCAAAGCTCTCACCGCCAAAGTAACACATTTAAAATATAGACTGTTTTTGGTATGCACCAACCAAGATGTTCAAGTTTTTAGGTGTTTACAATGTTTGTAGGATGGCCAAAACTCAAAATTTCAGCAGAATCCTTTATTCTGTTTTCTTAATGGCTGAATGAAACTTTTCGAATTACATCATAAAATATTAATTTCACATTTTTGAAAAAGACTTAAAAAAATATATCAAAGTGAGAATTTTGGATCTTTTTTCCTTATATATGGAATTGATGCCAACATGGATTTTTTTTCTAAGATCTTTTACAATCTCTTTTTTAAATATGGAACATATGTATATTTATAATGTATCTCGACCATCTTTATCCCACTATCAAGAAAGCAATGAAAAAATCTGCTGAAAGTTTGAGCTTGGAACATGCTACATACACTGTTAACACCTTAAAACTATAATGTCGCGGTTGATACATACCAACAGCAGCTCATATTTTAAATTTGTAAGCTTGGTAGTAAGAGCTTCACTTTGACCTCAATATATCCAATCTCCTTAACTGACAACACAAGCGTCGTCGCTGGAAGGGATGTTTTATGTCAAACGCACTTTTTAAATTGTTTCACAGAGTTCGTAAGGAAAAATAAAATTTTAGAGTTTCGCAAATCGAACGCAATCCGTAGACAATCTTTTTTACAGAACAGAATCTTGTGAAGCGTTTGTTCGTTGGAACTTTCACATTCATGGTCAGCTATTCGACAGCATGTCTTTGAAACACCACTCACGGCTAGTCGCTCACGTGCTTAAGTTTAATTTCCCAAAAGATGATTTATAGTCTACGATTCAGTCGATCTAGATTTAGCTAATTGCGATGAACCATTCAATTTCCAGCAGAAGTATTCCCGATAAGAAATTTCAAACAAAACATTTTGTTATACAGAATAATTTGTCTTAAATTTTATCATCTTTCTGATAAATCTGCCATGTATTGCAATTCAACGTTTACCGAATCTTATTCGAGCATTCTCAACAAGCATGCTAGATGTTTTACAGCTATTATCTAAAGCAAATATTCACTTAACCATTAATATCAGTGGTCACTCGTTCGTCAGTATCTCTTAGAGTTGACATTCACGGCTGGTCACCTCCTTTGTAAAATTTATCTACTGAACAAATTACCCTCTGGTTTGTACAATCTGTTCAAGTAACATTGTGCTTCTCTCCATAATATTTGTAGCTTATAAGTAACAGAATCCTCGAATGAAAATTGAAAATACTTGTGCTATAATGGAATTTGTCAGAGATACAATACACTGCATCGAGATTCCCCTGAATAATACCGAAAGTAAAAATATCGAATCATAGAAATGTCGAAAATAAAAATATCGAATCATAGAAATATCGAAAATAAAAATATCGAAATATAAAAATGTCGAAAGAAGAATTCCTAGTTTTTGAGATTACGTATATCAGACATCTGACGAAAATATGTATTAAACACATAAAGGGAGATGGCAGTAGTGGTCGATAGGTCTCATGAGATACACTTGTAACTAGTGTAAATGGTCGAACACGTTACTGGTCAATAGAATGGATAATGTTTTAGTCTACATACAACGAAACAAACAAACAAAGGCATTATCTTTGTATAAACGCACTTGAATATATCATCAACAGCCAAAATTAATAGTAATATATGATGAATGCAACACCAGAGTCATCCGGTAAAGAAAATATTAATATATCTTTTATAACATCAAATAAAGGTCAATTGTTACTCTTATTGAACAACTATTTATACCAATGCAATAAAAAGACAATTAAAAAAAAGTATTGGCAATGTATTAGTAAAGGATGTACAGTGTATCTTCATACAGATACAAATAATATATATTTGGGTGGTGATGTACCTGAACATGATCATGAACCCAATCCCGAATTAGTCGAAGTTAGACAGGTTCGGCAGAAGATAAAAGAACGTGCTCTTAAAGAAATAATACCAATTTCAATGATTTATGAACAAGAAACTTCGCACACCTCTATTAGTTCAACAACTTTGGCTATCTTACCAACAAGCCAAGAGATTTGTATGTGTCACACAAATTAATATTCAGCTAAATTTTGTTTTGTTTTAGATCCATCCGTTGCCAAAGCTCGACAAAAAGTAGTCCCGTTATTACCAAATTGTTGTTTATTCGATATTCCAGATGATTATACAAAAACCATTGATGGAAATCGATTTTTGTTAACTGATGAAGTGCTTGCGCGACGTGAACGTCTGTTGATGTTTTCTAGTGATCATCAACTTGATTTATTATTTCAATCTCGCATCGTTTACATGGATGGAACGTTTGCTAAAAGTCCACCACATTTTCTTCAAGTATATATTATCCATGCGATTATTTTTGACATATGTAAGTGAGATTATTGCCATTAAAAAAACCTACTGTATGTATTTAAGGTGTACCATGTGTTTTCTGTTTGCTAGTAAATAAGAAAGCTATTACGTATAGACATATTTTTCTTGAACTTAAAGACAAAGCAAAGGAACGTGGTAAAGTTTTCGCACCCGTAACAATCATGAGTGATTTTGAATCCGGTGTTTTACCAGTTTTAAAATCAGAGGTGAGTTGTACACTTAATCAGCAAATATTACGTAAATTTGCACTTCATAATTTTTAGTTTCCTTCATCAAAGCACTATGGATGTTTCTTCCATTTCTGTCAAGCAATTTATCGGCACATACAACATTTGGGAAAACAACAACATTATTCAACTAATGAATCTTTTAGATTATTATGTCGAAAACTTATGGCATTAGCATTAATGCCACGTGAGCAAGTAGTTAATGGTTTTAATGAAATTCAAACTGATGCTGATCAGTTACCTGATTATCCTATGGAAGAATTATTATTGTATTTTCAAAGAAACTGGTTAGATAATATTGATTTATGGAATGTCTCTACATGTAATGCAAGAACAAATAACGTGTGCGAAGGTAGGATGATTAATACAGTTTTAAATGTATCTTTTGCTTTTCAAAGGTTATCATAATAGAATGAACAGTCGTATATACAAGAATCATCCCAATATCTGGACTTTTATCAAGTTTATGCAAAATGAAGAGCGAAGGGTCCATTGTATTACGATTCAATGGGCGGCCGGCGCGGCAAGAAAAAAAGATGTCCGTACAACTGTTATTCAACATCGCATCAATACACTTTTCAATCGATATGATAACAATCTTATCAATTCATCTGATCTTCTCACCGGTTTATCGTACGTTGTTGCAAAAAAAATCTAAAAAAAAAACTCATTCATTTAATACTAACTGATTTATTTATGCTTTGTTCGAAGATTTTCATTTTTATCTAAAATATAATTTTAATGCTTGAAATACTAAAATAAATTCTTAACCAAGAATAACTACAATATCTTTTCTTTTGCTAGTTTCATACATTTTTCGACATTTTTATTTGTCGATATTTTTATTTTCAACATTTTTAATTTTCGATATTTTTATTGTTCGATATTTTTACTTTCGACATATTTATTTTCGATATTTTAACTTTCGACATTTTGCTTTCGATATTTTTACTTTCGATATTTTTACTTTCGATCAAATTCAGGTTTACCTGCATCGACGCCTATAAAATATCAATTTAGGCAAAAGATTGATTGGTCAAAGTCAACATAGTAAAGAGCGGACACGAACAGGATACAAATAAACTTTCGTGCTTGACTCTATTCCAAATATGAAAACTCGGATTGGATCAAAGTTGTTCTTGAAAAAAATATGTGATTAGTTAAAAATTTTGTCTTAGAAAACTCATAAGAAAAAACCTAGATAAAGAAAACAGCTTAAAGAGTGAAATTGAGGTCGGAGAGAAGGTTCGGTTGATAGATGAGTGTCGAAAACGTCGGAGTCAAAGAGAACACGAAGGCTTGAAGATTGACTGGACCAATAGCTACTATAGAGGAGAATATATCATCGAATCCACTGCAGAAAAAATGGAGCTTAATGAAGAAAAAAAAACTGGAGATGAACATGGTTGGTAGACACGATACCTCAAAGCATACATAGCCATGTTACATAGTTAATCTGATATTTCGAGTATATACGCAAATACGTCACTGTAGAAAAATGTACATACATGCATAAAACCTAACTTATTTGGTTTTTCCTTTTGCCGCTCCTCTAAGTAACGGGAATATACTATTTAAAAGATATTCGATGGCATAAATATTTTGGAAGCGATTTACACAGATTTTAAGTATGCATCTTCCAATACCAATTGCTCTCAACCCACAATGGTATTGACGTCCATTGATATTAATGATATAGTTATTGTTACCTCCTTGATTTTTTTTCGAAAAAGAAAGGGTTTTTCATAAAAATCACGACTTGTTATGAACTTTGATTATAAGTAATGGAGATTGAAGAATTTGAATCTGCCATTAGTTTCTTAGAGTTCTGTACTTGAAGTTTCGACTAAAGGAGGAGATTATTGAAAAAGTTATGGTCTATATTAAGTTTGACCATTTGTAGACGAAACTAGTTTATTTGACCAAACAATCAAGTTGGAATTTTCCAAAACTAACAGCATATTGAAACTACGTGCATCCGAAAAACTTTCATAAATCTTTATAAAAAAACAAAATTCTTCTTTGCTGAAAAGGTCCTTTCTTTAATGGACAAAATTAGGGACGTAACGGTACCAGTACAAAAATATGAAAGCCGGTCAATACCAATTCCACTCAATCCTGATAATTCACTAAGGTATTGTTGTTGGAACATGCCTCATTTAAGGTTCCAAAGGATTCTTAAAGATTTTTAGAGATTTCTAAAGATTTCTAGAGATTTCCAAAGATTTCCAAAGATTTCTAGAGATTTCTAAAGATTTCTAGAGATTTCTAAAGATTTCTAGAGATTTCAAGAGATTTTAGGTGTCAAAATCTGCTTTTTCCCCCTTGGGGTGTGGGGTGTGTGTGTGTTGGTGTGGCTGTGGGTGTGGGTGTGGGTGTGGGTGTAGGTGTTGGGTGTGGGTACCCATTGAATCACGATACACCCACAGCCACATCCACACACCCACACCCACACTCACACACCCACACCCCACACCTACACCCACACCCACACCCACACCCACACCCACACCCACTCCCACACCCACACCCACACCCACATCCACCCACACCCACACCCAGCCACACCCTGTTTCCGATTGATTTCATTAGAACTAACAAATGTGACACTTATTCGGATTCGTCATCGTACAATACAAATTCTCTCGATTTCGAAAAAATTCAGCACCTCCTATCACATCAAAAGGAAGTCTATCAAATAAAAAATGAATGTCAACCTGTTGCTAAATGATGATAGAAATTTT
>CAJNSZ010000799.1:0-38568 GCA_905329745.1 Rotaria sp. Silwood2 | reverse complement strand
AAAGAAAAGAGACCGTCCTCAATAACACGTAATTTATTGTGTGGCCACTTTTATACATGTTTGTGGCCAAAAATCGAAATGGGAATAAGGCCCATTGGTGATATTTGCTTTGTATAATGAAAGTAAAAGTAAAACTCACTCTTGGCATTTTACAACTTGTGAAAACGGATTTAATTGGTAGAAAAACGGCAGAAATCGTGACGTCTTGTCCTGCCACCCGTCAGGACAAAAAAGTTAGCAGGACAAAAACAGAACAGAACAGGACAAGATTTTGATTTTTGTTCTCTCCTGATACTAAAAACAAAAGTTTAAATTAAGGTTCAGCAAGGAGTCTTTTTTATTTTAGTCTTGTGTGTTTATGATATACTCGTGAAAGACGCTTTTTGTTTTTGTTGGAAAAGTTTAGTGTCTAATGTTAATATAGTTTAGAAATGATTAAGTAAAAATGATCGAAACAAATTTCTCGATTATTAGAAAAATTGAAATATTCTAAAATAGTATAACAAATCAGGATCAATATTTAAATCTTTTTCTGTTAGATAAAATATAAACGATAATTTCTAGTTTTACTATGAACAATACTCGATAGATCATGAGTGGATGTATTCAAAATAAATTCTCGAATAATTCAAAGAGAGTTATGATGTTTCTCTTTTTGCTTTTGTTATTTATTGAAGATGCATTCAACATTTTGTTAATTTCATTTCATATCATCAAATTATTTTTTGAATCAACTCAATATTATTAAATGAAACTCAAGGAGCAACAGAAATCCTAGAAGATAAAATAACATGTTTTCAATAATCGATCTTTCATAAAGTTTTGCAATCTAAAATATCTTCTAATAAAAAAAATTCCACTAGGCGAATGTTTCTGTCAGAAGTCGAAAAACGATAATGTGTATTATAAGAGTGTTTTTATCTATAAAAGAAACATGTTTGATTAATTCATAGGTATAGTCATCTATTCACAAAAAAGAATAATCTATTGTTATTTATGATTCACATAGATGCATATATATATATTAAACTAATGTAAAAAAATGTAAACAGAATACCGTAAAAGAAATCAATCTGATCTTATTAAGAATAAGAATATCGCGAGTCAAGATCAGTTTGAGTTTGTTCAAGAAATTATTTGTTTTCTTTTATTTTAAAATTTGATTCTGATAATCAATAAAAATTTGTTTTATGGAATCCACTAGAACGTACGTAACAAAAATTGAAAAATTTACGTATTTCAATGTAACAATATATACTTTTTTTTCTATTGTTTCAAATAAAAAAGAGACGCCTTGACTTACTTCTTTGTTTTTAAAGAAAAATGTATGCTACATTCATCTTGTTCTACAACTATTGCCGAAATCCAATTTAACGAAGAAGAAGAGACAATCTCAAGCGAAAGAATCAACCAAGAGTAGTTGGTGAACAATACGTAGATAGAATTATTTATATATAAATATGAATGAGAGAGACAGAGAGAGAATACGAAAAGATGGACAATGCCAGTACAACTTATAGATGGATATATGATATATTTAAAAGTGGAATAACATTTGTGACAATGGGCATTTCATTTGGGTCTACTATAATGTTATCAAAATACGAGAAATAATACACAAAAGAAGTTTAATATAACTTCTTTTACTATGTTTTTTATTCAAACTATTTCAAGAGGATATGAATAAATCATCTTTTCTGCATCTTTCGCTAATCAAGTTCACACGAGAAAATAAGCAACAGTGATAGATGTGGTTTTTTTTTCTTCAGATAAATAAATGAATATTCACTCTTAAGGGTAAACAAAACTCTTTTCTCAATATAAAATCAACGAGTTTTCCATGGAATCAACCAAAATCAAGATGGCCTGTTCGAAAATATTCTCATTTACATCGGTCCTTTATAGGATGTTGTTCAATTGTTAACTAACGAAAAGTCTTTTGTTTTCTTCAAGAATCATTCTTCTATTATCTCATTCCTGTATCGAATAGTTGATATCGATAATCTCTTTTCATCATTGATTGTATGAAATTCACGAATATTTTTGAAGAAAATAGTCGGTGTAAGTTTTAAGTTGAAGTTTTCCGGCTCTTCCTTCCCATTACAGACACTTAGCAACAACGCTTCCGGTTCCTCATTACAAATAGTAGTCATCGAGGAGAAAAGAGCCGAACAGAATTAAGGACATAATACTGACTGTTTTAAAAAACTCTAGAGTCATCATCAAAATTTGAGTGGTTGGAATACGTATGTCAATGTTTTAAATAATGCAGTTTTTAATTTTTGGAGAGGTAAAAATTTATATTCAAGATATCAACAATGACGGGTAACGATACATTGATTTGCTACACTTGTCATATAATCAACATAAAAAACGTGAACTGATCAAGTTAAAATTTTGGAAAATAATCAATATCAGTGTTTGTGAGTTGATCGAACTATATAATAGTGCATGAAGACCTACTACTACTGTAGATTTGATGGATATGAACAACAGGCGTATGTGTCATTGAATTCAGCTCTTAGAATAATAATAATAATAATAATAATGTTAAAGAAAGAAAAAGAAAAATAACTAGCGAATGGCAAGAATGAAAACACAAAACAGAATGTCCAAAAAAAAGGAACGAATTCTGTTCGAAATGCAGAAATAAATAAGACAACGCTTTATTTTAATGATCGATTATCTTGAAACAAAACTATAGTCTATGAGAGATTTTTCATTTCATCTCTTTTGTATTAGTTTATTGAGACTAGAAAACATATGTGAGTTTCACATTTCAACTCTAAAAATTAAGGCTGCGGTATCAAACTATTATTATTACGTCAATCAATAATAAAATATTAATTAAAAGTAACTTAAATGACATCAGCGTATTTAAAAAGGATCATAAAAATCAGGGTAAAAATTAGTAAAAACAAAAAGAATATTTTAAAAGCTCTTGAAAGCTATGACGATCATCATTAATACAGCACTCAAAAGGCCAACAGTCGATTTTGATGTTGAAATAGCGATATTGCATAGATATTGATTACAGCAACAAACCCATGTTTTAACGTCACGCACCGTTTTCCAGGAGCATTCATTCAAATTGCAGAGATCCGGTTCAGCAGCACCCCCGAGTGTATATTGCATAGGGTGAATCACTTGTGCTCATTTTCTGCAAAGAGATTTATTATTTCAAATTGATCTTGTCGTAGAATCTATGGAAAGAAATAAACTTACAGCACACCAACCGGTGTTTGAGGTGACTTCGGAAACGTATGAGTTGTACCGAGTAAATGGTTGCGGACAATTTGAACAAAAGTAACAGGTTGTAAGAGCAGGTGGTCGAGGAGTCGTTGTTGGAATATACGTGTTGCATAGATCATAATTACAACAACAAACCCATATAGCAACATCATTCACTAATCTCAACGAACATCCATTAGAACTGCATAGATCTGGTGAAGCAGCGCCTCGAGTATAAACTCCATCAGGTGAATTCGCGTTCCTCATCCTCTGTAAATATAATTACTAGTCGATGTGTTTGAATCGAATAAAATTAGTAGATCAGTAAACTTACAACACACCAACCGTTGTTTGAAGAAACTTGTGTAACGTATGAGCTGTTCGGAGTGAACGGTTCTGGACAAGTCGAACAATAGTAACAGATTCTGAGAGCAGGCGGTTGAGTAGTCGTTGTTGGAATATACGTGTTGCATAGATCATAATTACAACAACAAATCCATATAGCAACATCATTCACTAATCTCAACGAACATCCATTAGAACTGCATAGACCTGGTGAAGCAGCGCCTCGAGTATAAACTTCATCAGGTGAATTCGTTCTGCTCATCCTCTGTAAATATAATTACTAGTCGATGTGTTTGAATCGAATAAAATTAGTAGTTCAGTAAACTTACAGCACACCAACCGGTGTTTGAAGAAACTTGTGTAACATATGGGCTGTTCGGAGTGAACGGTTCTGGACAAGTCGAACAATAGTAACAGATTCTGAGAGCAGGTGGTCGAGTAGTCGTTGTTGGAACATATGCGTTGCATAGATCATAATTACAACAACAAACCCATGTAGTAACACCACTCACTGTTTTCCACGAACATCCATTAGAACTGCATAGATCTGGTAGAGCAGCGCCTCGAGTATAAACTCCATCAGGTGAATTCGTTCTGCTCATCATCTGTAAATATAATTACTAGTCGATGTGTTTGAATCGAATAAAATTAGTAGTTCAGTAAACTTACAGCACACCAACCGGTGTTTGAAGAAACTTGTGTAACATATAGGCTGTTCGGAGTGAACGGTTGTGAACAATTCGAACAAAAATAGCAGTAGTTGCTCAGCCGTTCGGCAGATATTGCTGTTGTGTTGCTGCATTTAGTGACACCTGTGAGAGACATTTGAATGTAATCCTATAGATATTTTACTGTTTTCAATGGGTTCATACCAATATACATGGCGACAACAGATAGAATCATGAACATGATATTCATTGCTAAAATATTCTTATATCAATGTGAAATCTGCAGAGAAGATATAAGTGACACAAAATGATTGTTGATGTTATTTTGTAGGACTTTATTATGAAGTCTTCTTCTTGCATCGCCAATGTGCAATTCGAGTCACTCAACAAAAGATAACAGTGTTGATAAGTATTTGTGAAATGATAAACAGATAAAAAACAAGTGATAACCTCTGTAAGAGCGAATGGCTAAAAAAGACAAAATGAGTGGTAACTCTAGTCGAACTCGGGTAGATAAAGAACGGTTACAAATGAATTAGAGTATGTTTTAACATGTTTAATTACATATTATTTTCGTATTTTTTATGCATTTATCATCGTTTATTGTCAAAAGTCTCAATTTTGAACGGCTAAAAACAATTTACTCAAATTATAAACTTTTATCCAAGAAACAGTATTAGAAATCGACTGAATTTTTTTTGCTAAAAATATTCATAAGCATTTATTCGACTATATTATAAATAGAGAGTTGATTTGGAACAATCACAAAATTTGGTTGTATTTTAATCGGGAACTGTTTCGCTCATATTTCATTGAAACTTGAAATGAATTGCATCATTGTAGTTTTGATCAAATTTGCTCATTTTTAAACTCAGATTCAAACTTTCAATATCTCATAAATGATGCACATACATGGACATAGAATGAGAATGATCGTAAGCAAAACTTTTTCTGATATTTGTATAATTAATACGATAAAAGGCAATTATCAACTATATCAGCATTTAGAAGTATTTAACAGAAACACTTGTCAATGGTACGAAATAGAAACTAATAATACATACACCATATAATGGCATAAGTTTTACTCTACAAATCTACATATATTTCATTCTGTTGCCAAAATTAAGATTGATACTTTAACTTTAAAAATACTTTAATTTTTTTAAAGTTGAAGCGCCACTTCTAATCGTGATTGAAAAAGAATCAGAAATATCTTTGTATGTCGATAGAATTCTGAAATGAACACACACGAAATCGAATTATGTGAATGAGCAGTTCCAAAGAAACTGTACATCAGCAAGAGTTATCAAGAAAACCGTCTTAGATATGGCAGGTGAACAATATGAGTGAAAGTGCACAGTTCCTATCATCAAGTACCTTGATATTTCACTCATCATTTGGAATTGTTTCACTTGCAAAATGATTACAAAATCATGTGTCTCTGTATTGACATTAATAGTATTGTTATTGTTATATTCGTAATCTTAAACTTCTGGTCGTACAGGTTCGGAACAAAATCAAATTTTTTTTTAAACTTAAAAAATTTGCAAATTCAATTCTCAATAAATTCTACGAATCCATTAAAATGGAAGCGCGTTCAAGAATACACTAAATATATCAGTTTCTGTTAACATTTGAACTAAACAAACACTTGCATTAAATTGTGTAGTTATATTTTGTTGATTACATGAAACAAGTAATTTTTGTGGTTTAAATGGATCGATCCATGTTCAGAAAAATGTTAGATTTCAGCGAAATTACGCCTCCTTCTTGGTATGAGCAAGCTCAAATTGTCTCTAAAAAGCTGCTCGGGTTGTTTTCGTTTTTTTATAGATTTTGGTTAGATGATACAGATGACAGCATAAAAATAGTTCTTAATTAAAAGATTTAGTAAACGGATATTAGACAGTTGCTCGTTAGAAGACTTGTTGATAGATTTAGTTCTGGCTATTGATGTGGGGCAGTGATGCTGTTGTGGCTCTTCTTTTCATCTACATACGCATTTCATGTCTTTGTGAGCAAATATCTTAGCACGCAACTGATCTAGGCCTGTAAACAATAAAAAACTAGTGTGTAGCGTCTGATAATATACTGTGGCATATGAGAATCGGTTTTCTTTTAGTGAAAAATGGCCTCTTCAAGACAGAAAACATTAATTCCCAAGAAAAAAAAACGAAAACAAATTTGATATATAAGAAGTAAAAGGTTCGAACCGTTGTCATATGAACTAGAATTTCGGTTCTCCTCGCATAGGTGGCGGAGCGGTTTCAGTCTAGGTTAGGCTCAACTTTTTAATAGTGAACGTTATAGATTTTCTTCCTAGATTTTAATTCTTTATAATCATGATAACTAGCTATTTAATGCGGCATTGTTTTCCGACACAGTAGGACTAAGGAAGTAATAGAAAAAGTGTATTTAAAAAAGCAATAGTAACATAGTCTAAGAAGAAATAAAACTATTCAGCAGCATAAGACATTTTCTTATGTCGATTTTTTGTAAGAAAATCAAAACGGATACTTTATTAAGTTGATGGCGATATTTTAGTTAGTTCTAACTATACTATTTCTGTGCATAATTTTGGCTCATGTTTAGTATCATTTGAAATCTTAAATTAAATCCCAACAGAAGATGAATTTTTCATCAAAACTATTCTTGAACTGCTATTAAATGTTGAAAGAAAAATAAATTCTGGTCTTGTTTAGTTGGTATCAGTGTAGGAAAGGAGTAACATTATTGAAATGTTTAAAATACAAAACTTATTTTAAATAGAAGTTCGAAAAGAAACACTTCAACTGTTTTATCTTAAGGATCAAGAATTCCATATGATCAGAGATGCTAACGAAATCCAATAAATATCTTATTGAGTATAACTTAGTAGTAACGAATATATGGACTGACCTTCTAAAAATACATCTTGTGTCAGAATAATATGAAAAGCAAACAATAATAGAAAGCTTTTATAATTGATGGAGCCTACCCAAGCCTAATGGCTCCGCCGCCTATGTCTCCTGAAGACTATACGTTTTCCATATACATGCTAGCTAGCACAGCACTGTGTGAGGGTGAAGAGATGTGTATAATCTGAAGAAGTACTAGGATTTCTGATAAGCTGATGTTATTCTTTCCAATATATATGTGACAGTTGTATTTGAGCTCACTTGTTCAACTCAAGCTACGAAATCTGAAATGAAGTTCTCACAAACCAATCGGACAACATCAACAAGGTACTTAATAACTCAAGTCGCACAAAACGAGTCCGTCATCTTGCTCACTGATGGAAAAAGACCTGGTTTATCAGTAATTTCTCACGTGGAATTTCCTCCAACAAAATCGCTAGTATTTGGTACATTCTATCGTGAAAGCATTAATTTCATCTTCAAACCAACGATTTTTATGGACTACAATATGCTTTATTATATAGCAATACAATTATTTCTAATGATTTTGTCCTTTGACTAACGAATAATTTTGTGGCACTATCTATACTTAATAAACAAACACAAAAAAGTAAGCTATAACAGACCACTCGAGAGTGTTCCCAATTAGTGAGAAGGAACGTGATTGTGACGAAGATCTGGCATTTTTCTAAGAGTTAAAAAATAATCATGCATAGAACTTTTTAAAAAACTCAAGCAGAAGAATCGACGGCTGCCAACCGGTCATCTTGACATACATTAATTCAGCTCCTCTAAATCATTGAATTGAAAGCTGTCGCACATATAATTCGTACTTGATATGTAAAATGAGCGTTGTCCAAATAATTAAAGAATAGAAAGTTTTTTATTAGAAAAATTTAATCGTTTCAAAATCGTATTTAATCGTGAAAATATTCAATTTTTCTATTTATTAAGATTATGTAACAATAATTGACGAATTATATCTAAATTGCTGAATCAATTCTTGTATGATTTCATAGTTCAATTTTTTCATATTAATTATTTATCACATACTCCACATTTTCCTATTTGGAACGATTGGTTCAGTAATTGGAAATTTCCGTCTTGATGTAATTACATCATCATTTTATTCTCGGACGCTGTATGATGACAAAATATATGTTTTCAATCTCTTTCTCTTCACTATAGAGAGAGAGAAACCTTAGAGCAATATTTGTCCTTTTCTTCTCGCGTAAAATCAACATAAATATACTTGGTTTTGTTTCATGAGTAATGAAAATATGATTAATCATTGCTATTTTATAATGATTTCTTTAAGTTGTCTAGCGATTCTTTTCATCTTAAAGTAGAATTAAATTAATCGGAATAGTTTTTATATCTTTTTTTTTTTGAAAAAGACCAAATATTATTTACAGATTACAAGATTTTTGCATATTAATATAAATAAGTCGTTAATAACACAAATAAATATCATTCAAAACCAAACAGGTTAAAATAAATTATTTGTTCATCTTCTCAATGACTAGTAATAGATATTGACTAGCAGCTTACTCGCAACGAAAATAGTCAATACCTCCTTATGTTGTTTTTTTCTTACAACGAAAAGTCTAAGAAAAAAAACATTGACTATTGCCACTCACGAGTTACAAAGTGAATTCTTTTTTTCTTTCTCTGACCTGTTGTCTACTCACAAGGTAAAGTACAAAGTTTTTTTTTTTCAAAAGAAAAAAGCCTTAGGAGATATAACATTTTTTTCAATAATTTTCATTTTAGTGAGTCAACTATTCTTTATTGTTATTATTGGGCATGATATCCGCAAAAACACATATCTTTCATCGTAAGACAATTGATAATCATGATGCATCTTTGTATGCATCAGTGCGCTTTGCACATGGAAATTTAGAGGGGATAGACAACACACGTTTACGTTCTATGATAGCTGATTATATTCGTAAAAATGAGAATTTACAACGTTTAGTCTTAGAACGTAATACAAGTTGTCAAAATATTAAAGATTATTGTAATAAAATTGAAAAAGGTAATATACAAGATGATGAATTAGAATTTCGAGCTTTGGCTATGTTATGTTATCTACGAATTCGTGTGTTTTCAATAACAAAAACATCAGAAAACAATATAACTATCAATGTTTTAAATTATGGTGAACATGTAGAGTCATTCACAGAATGTATTTATATTCTTTATGATGAAGAGCGTAAACATTATGAACCGTTATATGCGATTAACAAACAAATTCCTGATGAAAATATTAAGATTTTTAAATGTGATGATGAAACCATTGTCCAACTTGTTTACAGATTTATTCAAGAAGAATTTCATTGTAAGAAATAATATATATACGTAGCAAAGAATTATTTTTTAATTTTGTTTTTAGATGATGCTAATACACAATCAGATTGTAATAATTTAGGTAATATAAGTGAACAACCAGCTGAAACAAATGGTGAGGAAGTAATATTTATTTATTTTTAGTATTATTTTTTTTTTATATTGTAGTTTTAAATGAAACTGAAAGAATGTTTGATTTGGTTACTTCAAGTTCTAGTACAAATTTATATAATAAACGAAAAAGTCCCGGTAGAGAAATAGTAAAATCTTTTTTTATTTTATTTAAATTGATGTATTCAATAGTCTATGATACATTTCTACGAACTTCAACTACTGAACAAGCATCGTCATCGATATCACATCAAACTTATGGTAAGGTGTAATTATGAATTAATCTTTAACTTTTGATGAAATATCTTTTATAGTTTCTAATAAACGAACAAAGTCTTCTAGACTTGATAATAATTCTGAAAAATCATCATTAAGTAAATTAATTTTGTTTTTTGCATATCGTATAAATTATTATTCTATTAGATAAAAACAATAATAAATCATTAACTATTGAACAACATTTACAAATGGACACTATGACTGATGAATCTGGTACGGATGAAAATATGAAAATTTTTCTTTTGACAATTAAAGTAATTTTAGATTCATCGAATGACAAGCAACGAATTGAAAATGGTCAAATGCCTTTGAATGATGAAATTGAAGTGGAAAAAATGAGATTTGAAATTGAACCTGCTCCAAAATTTCGTGGTCGGACATTAACTGATTTTCAACCAAAAAAGGCACAAAAACGTAACGGTAAACCATCAACACCAAGACCACCACGCTATTATCCCGATCGTAGTCGTCATCGTTATCTGAATCTACTGGTATACTCTTATCTAAAATAATTCAACAATCCAAACGTGTTTTTTTTTTGTTTTCTAGATTCCAGAAGCATATATTTTACCTGATATCATTCAATATTGTTTTGAAATTTGTATAATAACACGAGAAATGAATGGCTATACATATATTCATCCTTATTTTAAATTTCAAGTACATCCAACCGATCCAAAATCTCCGATTCTAAATCCAAGATATATCTATTTTGTTAGTACTATGAAATTTAAAGCATATTCAGAAATATTACGACAATTGAAGTAACTAACCCTTCTATATAAAACTAATAAATATAATATTATCATATTTTAGACTTCAATTAGTTGTCGTTATGCATACAAATAAAGAATTGATGCAAAGTGAACAACCGTTACAAATTTTTTCGTCATCAAAAAACAATGATCGTAAGTTAAAGAAATTTTTAACTATATTATCGTTTTCAAAAAGCAATAATCGTAAGTTTTTTTGAACAAATTTTCAGAGGAATTAGAAAAAGACATCGAGTCTTCATCATTTAAGACAGTAGAATGTGCATCATCTATATATGCCGAAACCAGATTTGTCAACCACTAGTTCATCAGATGAGTTCTCTGCAATGATATTCTGAAGTGATTTCCCATTGAATTTTGATTTGGAATAAAAATTCTTTTCTTTCGACCTACGCAAGTCCAAACTTTCTAGGATGCTTTATTCAACAGTTATAATTGAGAAAATCCTTGTAACTTTTAAATGAAAAGTGCTAGAATTTTAGGGCTTGGATAGATCGAAAGAGAAGAATTTTTCTTTTAAGTTAAAATTCAATAGGAAATTACTTCAAAAATATCTGTTTTCAAAATCTTCGCAGATAACTCACCTGATGGATCAGTTGTTGACCAATCAAATTTTGGTATGCATAGATGGCCCAGAGTCTTGTCGTTTCAATGATGAAAACCTCCGATTTCTTTGTTATTTCTTTCAAAAGTTATTTAAAAAAAAACACTCAGGACCACCGTTTTTTGAAAATGACTATAATTCTGTTAAATATAAATTGTTTCTGTAGATAGAAATGTAATAACAACGAAATTCAATGACCATCGGGCATTCAAAGATGCTTATCATCTGCATGATCTTTGCTTTGCTATAACACTATGGAGTAAAAAATCTGGTGAAAAAGTATTTCATCGACATAATGATAAACAATATATTAGTCAGATTGTAACTGAAGATAAAAATGTAAAAAAAATTTTATTTATTTATTTCTTAATAATATCTTTTTTGACTTTTCATTTTTAGACAAAAGATCGAAAAAAAAAAGACATCAATATTATAGCCATTTATTAATCATCAATTTCCGTCTGATGTTATCGTTCATAATATTGAAAATTAAGACTGGTTGAATGTTTTTTTATTATTTTTGTTGAATAAATCAAGATGTTGTCTGTTATTCATGAATATGAACATAGAATTTCATGTTAAGAAAAATCTAAAAATCTTAGTTTTTCATATAACAACTTCATGTGAAACGAATCAATACATTGAATCAAATATTAAGTAATTGGATAAAGGAGTTGAATACACATAGAGTTCAAATAAAAAAGAAAAACAATGATGATATTCAATTTTCAAAAATATAGAACAGCTGGAGCGCGCCGATTCCAATCTTTGGTATGGTACTCAGTATGTCAACCATGTGTTCAATTCAGAGATACCCTTTGTGACTTTGTTGCGCTACCGTCACCACAGTGACAGCGACAATTTCTTGGAGAGATAATCCATTGCAGCGACAATGGAATTTTAAAAGACTTTTTGTTGTTTCTTAAGATATCTAAAGCGCATGGGGTATTATTTACTTTGATATTTAGATTAATCAATATCTAGAATCTGTATGACTATCATCCATAGCTAAGGAAAATCTACTTCATTTTTGGCCATGTGATTTGTCTCATCAAAGAAATAAATGAAATATAATGAGCATTTAAAAGAACGTGTGGGTGTGTGAGTGTGGATGTCTGGGTGGAGTGTGGGTGAAGTGCGGGTGTGAATGGCAGTTGAAGTGAAGTGAGGACACATACACACCCACACAAGGGGGAAAAAAGCAGATTTCAAGATTCCCAAAGATTTTCAAAGATTTCTAAAGATTACAAAAGATTCCAATTAAGGAATATCTGCGTGATCTAATAGATCTCTACTTGAGAACTTGTTCAGTCTTATTTTATACGCGTTTCTATATGACTTAGTCCCTCCACTATTGAGAGAGTCGTCTAAGATAGAATGAGTTTGTGACTTTGTTTTTATGTTTCCATTTAACTATCAAGTCACATAGTTGCATGTGTTGGGATAATCTTAACATTTCAATGAAGACAATCGAAGGCGACAAATCTAAATCTGTAATCGATTTCTAGAAAATTCGAACTTGATATTTTTCATTCAAGAAACACTTTCTACAATAATAACCATTCTTTTGTAAAGTTTCAAAAAAGATAGTCAGGGTTGAGGAATCCAAATCCTTAATTAGTTAATAACTATTCGTGGTCTTGATTTCTCTTTGATAAAGCACATTGTTTCTCTGAAATACTGTTCGCCTGCTGAGTAATCAAAGATATGAATGTCGCGAAACCTATTACAGACTGCAATTGTTGGACCATACTTGTGTTTCTTCAAGCTTTATAATAAGTCGTTGTTTTCTTAAAATAGCTTTTTTTTTTAATGAAAAAAGTGAAATTAAATGGTATTCGCCTGAAGCCTATCACTTCTTCACATAATTTTAACTGAATAAAGTATTAGATGGGAAAATGTTAAACTTGATATTTAATTTTCAGCTTTATATTAACATCCAATACAAATGGTACTCGTTACCACAATTCGCTTGACCGTCCACTAAACTTAACTTAACCTTCGCCTCTTACCACCTACAAGACTCTCTTTTGACAACTGCTGCTCAAGAACACGTGCTCATATAAAAAGAAATGTTTATTTTATTGCCAGAGACGACTATTTTGTAAAGAGACCGCACCTTTCTATTTTCTGTTGACATTTACTAAAATCAACCTTGACGAGCAGCAGCATCTGCTGTTCGCCAACATATCTAGGGGTCGCCAATCTTGACTCCTTAATTTGCTGTATGAACCGGATTTAATTTAGAGTGCTTCATTTTCTTGTTCAACATATTTTTAGTAGTTCGAAGAAATCAATCAAAATATACTTCGTATTCTCATATTGACCATTAAATGCATATAATAAATAGAATAAGAAGACTATGAAGTTTAACGCCGTAGGATCGACATTTTAGTCGGTATAATGGAAATATAACTCACAAGTATGCGGTATTAACTCTTGTAAGCTCTATTCTGACAAGTTTTTCGATAGCCCACTCATGGAAATCGGAAATTTGTTGCATAACATCTTTTTCTTTCGATATTTGAAGCATCGTGAAATTCTTGTTCTTCAGTTTCTCTGAAACAATGAAGGACATGATTTTCTTTAATAGATATGACTTATTCGCATTAATTTTGTCGTAAGCAGTAGAGACCTAATTATGTTCTTGGTTCGGTACTTCAGATCGGGATTCATTAAATAGTTTATGTGAGAACAAAACTTATTCTATGAACCTGCTGACTTTTTTCTAAATCAGATAAGGATGTTGCTCCACTTGAATAAAGGAATGTTACTCTAAATCTCGTTATAGGTATTTGATTAATAATCTTCCAGTTTGTTGTACACAACAACTTCCATTTTCATGCAAGGTCTTCTTTTGTCTAACACGAGAAATTATACTTCATGTCAACTGTCATGTTTATTCTAAGTTTGACTCTCTATTTCTGTATCTTTCTTCCGTATAAAAACTTATATTACCATGTAATAAAGCCTAACTCGTTAAATTCTGACAAAAATGTTCTTTTTATTTTGAATACAAATTTGGGCGTCCTTACTAAAATTCCATTCAAAGATGTAGCATATCCATTTCCACAGGTATTTTTCGTACACAATTGGAAGACATAAAACTTGAACAAAAATCTTTATTCCGAATCAATCGGTATAGATAGTAAAGAGGAAAAGTGATCAAGATAATTTGGATTAGTATGCCACACAAATTATGAAAACACACTGGATGTTGAATAGCTCAAATATGAGCTTGGCTTCCTGGTGAACTTTCTGAAAGGTTATATGGATTGAAAGACTCTGATTCCGCTTGCATACAAGCAAATAAATAGTAATACTGCTCTTCTGAGCACTTTTAAATATAATACATTTCTTTAAAACTTCAAAATTTTGAATTAATTTATTATTCTGTACAAAAGGATCATAGAGTAACATGGTAATGTGAGTCGTTTCATATTATTAAGATTGAGTTTAAGTTTACGGTTCAATTTCATCACGCGTAAGTCCAACGATTATAATTCCTCTTCATAAATGCTCACTTTTATCCAGAGTCATAAATATTTCTTTATCCTGTGATTAAAGCTTGAGTATGACTACATCATTAAAATTAAAACTGCGTTGCGAATTCTGCAAAGTCCATATTCTACTGGAACTGCTTCTGAACGGAGGCATATGCAACACCTCAGAATGATTCTAAATTTTTTACTAGTCGTTTCGAAAATTAAATCTAATAGCAATCTGCTTGAGAAAATATACATGCTGATGGAGATGGAGATTTTATCGATTTACTATTTCAAAAATATTTCTTTTATCTCTTTTTCTCATGAAAGATAACGATTTTGAGGTGTTTTTAATCCATATAAAAAAGGATGAACCTCAATTGATATCTCTTTTACTCGCCGTTTTAGAGAATTTCAGTAACATTAAACATATATCAGGCAAGTCTATAACCACTAACTAGGCTTAGTATCCAGTAGTGAATTGAAAGCTAAAGCCTATAATTTTCGGAGTCTACATAACATCTCACTATTAGATTTATACTATTTGAACTACCGTTTACTAAAAGACGGATAAATAGTTCGGCTGTTGATAACAGTGTTGTACATGTTACGATTTGCACTAGAAGAAAAGAGATACTTCTCTATACTTTTGAAGCTTTGATACAAATCTCAACCATAGAGAAATGATTCGGGATTTAGATTGTAAGAATGGAAAGAAAGCTCAGATGACTTTTAGTTCTTACTTTTGTCAAAGTTCTATTTTTTATTTAAAGCAGCACTATCACGATGATATAATTTCTGCATGCAAGTTATCCATCATTTGCTTTTCGTATTAATCGCCTTTTATCCTTGATTCATAAGACACAGATCTTTCTTTAGTTACATGGGCATTGCTTTCATAAAAATTCACTAACAATGGACGTGTTTATGTTAGCAACTAGTATAGTCAAACACATTTGGATCAAATTCAAATCTCTCACCGTCAAAGTAACACATTAAAAATATAGGCTGTTTTTGGTATGTACAAACCAAGATGTTCAAGTTTTTCAGGTGTTTACAATGTTTCTAGGATGACTAAAACTCAAGATTTCAGCAGAATCTTTTATTCTGTTTTCTTGATGGTTGAATGGAACTCTTTGAGTTACATTATCAAAAGTATTAATTCCATATTTTTGAAAAAGATTTTAAGAAATATACTAATGTGAGAATTTTGGATCTATTTTTCCTTATATATGGAATTGATGCTAACATGGATTTTTTGTCTAAAACCTTTTATAATCTCTTTTTTAAATATGGGACATATGCATATTTCTAATGTATCTCGACTATCTCTATCCAACTATCAAGAAAGCAGTGAAACAATCTGCTGAAAGTTTGAGCTTGGGTCATGCTACATACACTGTTAACACCTTAAAACTATAATATCACGGTCGGTGGACACCAACAGCAGCTCATATTTAAAATTTGTAAGTTTGATAGTGAGAGCTTCACTTTGACCCCAATATATCCAATCTCCTTAACTGACAACACAAGCGTCTTCGCTGGAGGTGATGGTTTGTGTCAAAGGCACTTTTTAAAATTGTTTCACGAAGTTTGTAAGGGAAAAAAAGCTTTTTGGAGTTTTCCAGATCGAACACAATCTGTAGACAATCTTTTTTACAGAACCGAGTCTTGTGAAGTGTTTCTTCATTGGAATTTTCACACTCCTGATCAGCTACTCGACCACACTTCTTTGGAACACCACTCACGGCTGGTCGCTCACATGCTTAAGTTTACTATCTCAAAAGATCATTTATAGTCTACGATTCATTCGATTCATATTTAACTGATTGCGATGAACTATTCAATTGATAACAGGAGAATTCTCGATGAAAAATTTCAAACAAAAAGTTTAGTTATACAGAATAATTTCTGTTAGAAGTTTTACAGTCTTTCTGACAAATCTGCCATGTATGGCAATTCAACGTTGACCTAATCTTAGTCGAGTATTCTCAACAAGCATGCTAGATGTTTTATAGCTATTGTCTAAAGCACATATTCATTTAACCATTAATATCAGTGGTCACTCGTTCGTTAGCATCTCATAGAGTTGACATTCACAACTGATCGCTTCCTTTGTAAAATCTGCCTCCTGAACAAATTACCCTCTGGTTTGTACAATCTGCTCAAGTAAGATTGTGCTTCTCTCGATAATATTTGTAGCTTATAAGTAACGGACTTCTCGACTAAAACTTGAAAATACCTGTGTTATGATGGAACTAATCAAAGATATAATACAATCCATCGACGCTTATAAAATATCAATTTAGGAAAGCGATTGATTGATCGAAGTCAATTAAGTAAAGAGCGACCACGAACAGGACGCAAATAGACTTTCGTACTTGACTCTATTCCAAATATGAAAATTTGAATTGGGCCAAAGTTGTGCTTGAAAAAGATATGTGATTAGTTAAAAATTCTACCTGAGAAAACTCATAAGACGAAAACTAGATATAGAAAACAGCTTTAAGAGTGAAATTTAGGTCACAGAGAAACTTTAGTTGGTAGTTGAATGTTGAAAACGTCGGAGTCACGGTGAACTCGAAGGCTTGAAGACTGACTGGACAAATAGCTACTAGTGATCATATTATATGACCGAACTCATAGCACAAAAACCGTAACTTTATTAAGGAAAAACTGGGAAAGAATATGATTGGTCGATAGTATAGCTCAAAGCATACATAGCCACGTCACAATAGTTAGTCTGATATTTCGAATATATACGCAAACACGAGACTGCAAAAAAATATACATACATGAATAAAAACTAATTTATTTAGTTTTTCATTTTGTCGCCCTTCTAAGTAATGGGAATATACTATTGAAAAGATATTCAATGACATTAAACATTTTGGAAGCGGTTTACACAAACTTTAAGGACGCACCTCTCCATACCAATTGTTCTCAACCCACAATGGTATTAATGATATAGTTATTGTTACGTTCTTGATTTTTTTTTCGAAAAAGAAAGAATCTTTCATGAAAATAACGACTTTCTATGAAATTTGATTATAAGTAATGAAGGTTGAGAAATCTGAATCTGGAAGTAGTTTCCTAGTATTGTATACTTGAAGTTTCGATTTAAGGAAGAGATTTTTGAACAAATTACGATTTATATTAAATTTGACCATTCGTAGACGAAATTAGTTTACTTGACCGAGCAATGAAGTTCAAATTTTCCAGAAACTAACAGCATATTCAAACCACCCGCATCCGTAAATCTTTGATAAGGCTTCATAAAAAAATCCTTCTTTGCTGAAAAGGTCCTTTCTTTAACGGAAGCATTAGGGATGTAACGGTATCAGCACAATAATATGAAAGCCGATCAATACCAATTCCATTCAATCCTGAGAGTTCGCTACTGTATTGTTGTTGGAATATACCTCATGTTAGGGTTCCAAAGGATTCTTAAAGATTTGTAGAGATTTCCAAAGATTTTAGGTCCCAAAATCTTCTTTTCCCCCCTTGCACCAATACCGACACCCACATCCACACTCTCTCTTCTTTATTCTTTTCGTAGTTTTTGTATTTATTTCGAAGTGAAGTCAGAAATATTTGCATCATACAATGAACTCAAAGTTTATGCATTTGAAATACCTTATATGGTTACAGTCTCTCTCCTGCTCATCTTAAATCGATAGTAAAAATGGTAAGATACCCATCGTTTGGCTTTTTGTGAAACACTACCTGAAAAGAGTGTTGGAGTGTTTAGGAGTAGAAATTTGCACCCCACCCACCACAGACCATCACAGACCGTGACAGACAGGCTCCAGCGGTTATCATAGACTATGATGGAAGATCTCAAGGAAATATCGGAGATAATGCATAATTAACATAGGATTGGAGCATATATAGAGTATTATCATGTTCAAGCTCTATAATGTAAAGTAAGCCATGATGAAGAAATGCACTCCAATATGCATAAAAAGCAATAGATTTTAGAAGATTGGCAGCAGTAGCTACATCTTGCTTCACATTTTTAATCCTGCAGAAGATTGCGCTAACAGCTTTTTCACAGCGGAAAAATCCAAAGCAAGAAAATGGAGAAAGCATACGGCAAGCACGTGTTGTACATAGAACGATATATATTAATGTAAAAAAAAGAAGCCGTGAAATAAAAAGTCACATGTGATTGATTCAGGTAAACATTCTGTGTTGGAAAAAATGAAAAAATATCAACAACTATAAATACGAAGTAATATCACTTGCAGACTCACATTACAAAATAAACATATCTTGATATCGGCTGGTAAGTAGTCTTATTCCACTGTCGATAGTTTTACATTAGTGATGTTTTACTTTTTCAATACATCAGTATAGATACTAATGATAGCAAAAATGACGGAAGATAAATATGAATTCTTGTACTAGTTAATATGAAGATATTGAAAAAAAAGCTCACCTAGAAAACTTAAATTGGTATTGAAAATCAAAATCTATATAATAAGATTAATGTCATCCATTGAAAATGAAGACCTTTAGAAGAACAAATTAAATTTGTATGCCTATCATTATATGGTTGTGATATTTCGTTCGAATAAAAAGCTACTAAAAAAAAATCTATGACACTAATAAATACGATTGAAAAATTCTGTAGTATTGTTGTTTGGATCTTTTGCTGTTCAAATGAGACTCTATCAGCAATACTTGTAACGAAAAATCAGCTAGAGCATAGAGACGAGAAAAAAGCTATCAGATTGATAAAAACCGAACTTTTTAATAAAATTTGCTTCATTTCCATCAAGAATAGCTACAGTAAGATGCCTAAAAGACAGTCCTGCGCATTAATGAAACCTGACCTTCTAATAGCATAAGATTATACGATGAAAGTAGATGCATTCAATAAAATCCAAAAGAAAACGGTATATTCTTGAAGAAGAAATTGAAAAAGTGAATAGAAGAATTAGTCATAAACGTATTACAATCCAATATAAATTATTCGGTGTCGAAATAAATCAACACGAGTAAATGCTTCAATCATTTCATAAACTGTTGAGTACACATGCATTTTTATCAGATGACCATTGTGATGGTAGTGCTTTCTTGACTTTTCTGCAACTATTTTTAAAACATCAAGATTTAATCGTTTCTACATGAAATAGGACGTATATAGCTATACGAAGGAGCTATAACAGAAGTCGTATGCGAACAATGCAAAATCGAAAATGAATAAGAGAAGCGGTACGTCGTTGAGATGTACCGGATTCGTCATTGATATTTTGTATACATATTTGTTAATGTAGGTTTTAAGATTTTAAAATAGGTGTTTTATCACCCATAATAGTTGTCGTTTTCCTACTGTCATCAATAAGTTCATAACTACTGGTATAATTATCTAGAAATGATATTCATCTCTCTAATTCTTGATTGTAGCGTCGTTTAAAGTTTCCTTTCCAAGTTTGAAACAGCTATCATTCGATTTTTGAATATTCAGGACTGGTCGACCAATGGAACCTTGTGGGTTGTAAATGTAATTTTTCACTATAAGTAGAGCATGTGGTAGCTGGGTTATTTTCTTGAAGAAATTGTATTCGTGAAGGAACAAAAGCATAAATAATATCTACTCTTCTTATCATTCATACTTGTCAACAGTAAAGTTAAGGCATTAACGTGGTGCTAAGTTGTATGTTTCGTTCTAGTTGTTTTAGAACTTGTTTTATTGCAGGTTCAAGATACACACATAATAATTTTACACATTAACTTAAAACTTACACTCACTATTNCTGATCATCTTTGAAAAATATAGAAAAGAATGCATGAAAGTGACATACAATACACATGAAGTTTCGATTATGACCTTTGATTTAGATAGAGGGACTTCAGACCTATAGTTCAAAACATAATACACTTTCTTACATTTTATTACATTTTCATCGAAGTTTCCAGCTGTTATGACAAAAAATGCAAAAAGGTAGTAAAACATCAGTAAAATTCCCTACTATTTGTGCATGTAAATACACGATTTCATTTGGTCAACGTTAGAATGCAATTAGAGAGCCATTTGGGTTGCATCTTGAACTATAGGTCTGAAGTCCCTCTATCTAAATCAAAGGTCATAATCGAAACTTCATGTGTATCGTATGTCACTTTCATGCATTCTTTTCTATATTTTTCAAAGATGATCAGTTTTAAAAGAATTTCGTCCGACATATTATCAGAGAGAAAGACGCCCTAACTCCTCCTCTTTCGATTGGTGAAAATCGCAGGTCTCTAGCTGTTTGCGTTCTCGAGTTATTCAAAAAACAGTCACACGCACGGATTTTTTAAACAGACTATAAATGAGTATATATGTGCATATCACGACAAGAAAAAATCAAAGAAATTTTGAAATTAAGATAGTTGATAGGCAATTAAAGAGCTTTTGATTTATAAATCTTTTTTTCTTCAAATAAACAAAACCCACATTGGTGCTAGAACAATTCGTTGCAGGACAATTCGTCGCCAGACAATTCGTTGCAATGATATAATCCAATTATAACTTATTATTGTTTTTTTTTCATAAATGAATTGATCTATTAAGATAAGTAAGAAACAAATAATTCAATGAATATGAAAATTGTAGCGACTATTTTTACTGATTACTTTGAATTTTTAATTCGGTTTGTATCGTCATAAGAAATTCTTGCTTGATGAAAAAATCAGATTTATTTTCTGCTTCACAATTAACACTGATAAACGTTTAATTTTAAGCATTTAAAATAAGAGCTGATAGTCTTTAGGCTAACACAATTTGTATGTTAAATAAAGATATTTAATAAAACGATTTGATCGAAAGTTTCTTTTGGTTATGTTAAAGCCAATCTTTGTTAGTGAACGCTAGGTTTCACTTGTTTTCTCAACGTATTGCCCCATGAATCGTAAATCGTGAGCGACGGTAGGAATTGAAAGAAAGATGAGGCACCACTTTTGCTTCTATGAGAAGACTTACTGCTGACATAATTAAAATAGCTTTTTATGTGTACAAGACGAGTGTCGTATTGCTCGGGATTAAAAATCAAAGTTTAGTCATTAAAAACAGTCTCTACAATTTTCACATTCATTGAATTATGTATTTCTTACTTATCTTAATAGATCAATTCATTTATGAAAAAAAAACAATAATAAGTTATAATTGGATTATATCATTGCAACGAATTGTTTGGCGACGAATTGCCCATGCAACGAATTGTCCGTGCGACGAATTGTCCGGCAACGAATTGTCCTGCAACGAATTGTCCGGTCACCCCCACATTATATTGTTCATGATTGAATACCACCAACATCGAATATATTCGATAGAAATTCTGATATTTTAAGGTTAAGATAAAACTTGCTATTGAATTTTCATTGAAAGCAACTGAAGTTGAAATTTTTATACTCGTCCATCATCAAAATATTGAACTGGAATATAAATGAAAGGAGACTGTCATTTTATTAATATAAAATCGATTTGAAATTTATTTTCATGTGATCTTGATTCTTTTTTTGCGCATAAGTTTTGTTTCATATATTTATTCAGGTCAAGTATAGATATTGATGATCCAAATATTCATATATTACACTGGAATACTTTGATTGTTTCAATAAAATATTTTCTTAATTGAATTTATTTCACTTTAAAATTTGCAAATGAGCATGGAAAAAAAGAGTAGGTCAGAAAAGTCGTAGTTTCTAATCCGCAAGAATGGTCCCAAGATTGGCTTATTGAAAAATTTTCCATAGATGAAAAAATTTTAGAAAATACCATTTTCCGATATGATCTATTGTGAAACACTATCTAAAACAAGTGTTAAAGTATAGACATTTGTATCTATCACAGTTCGTAACAGACATTCTTGATATACAATCATAGACTAGACATCACTAACGTCTAGTTCCAATTTATCAGCTATATCTTTATAGCATCTCTGGAGGATATAGAAAAAAGATGATGAAGAGATGTGCCTCAAAATAGATAAAATAAAGCAGTCTCCTGGTTATTAGCAAGAGTGACTGCATCGTCTTTCACATTTCAATTTCTCCAAGACTTTGCTAAACACTTTTCTATTTAAAAATTACTTCTAATGAGATAGCTTTCAAGAAGCAGCCTTTTCAAAGGCTGGAAAATTTTGGTTGGTTACTATTTAGTCAGTAATGAAATTAGATAATTTTTAAGTATTGTTGTGCAGATAATAAAATGTGATCAGATGTCATGGAATAATCGGTTTGATCCTTGTACAAATTAGTTTTTATTGCGTGATTCATTCTATCAATATATTCAAAGAGTTAGTTTCACATTTGATTTTTACATGACCACATTAAAATGAAAATTCTGAAGCAGCATTCTATTTTGACAAGTCTATTTATATCAAAAACAAAAATTACACAACAATATTGAAATTCTATGAAATAAGAACTTTTTTCTATGATGGTTTTTTATAGAACATATTTGACTCGAACAAGAAAGAAAATTCACTCTTCAGTTTTGTTTCCTAGAAAAAAAAACAAATTTTTCGCACTGGAATATTACAGTGTGAATAGGTATGCATAAATTGGTGAGACACGCTATCTACCTTCATATTTTGCTCGACAGAACGAAAAGAACAACAACATCATAAGTAACGTATATATTTCTGAATAGGAATTTTTTGTTTTTCATGAGACCGTTTCAAGTGCATCACTATTCTACATAAAGAGTCATATGTATATGAAAAATTTTCTTTGTATACTACTTGTAAAATGATATTGACAAACGATCGGTTTTGTAAAAAAAAAATAATCGTCAAAATCTTCGTTGTAACGAAAATGCTGCATATTTTTTTTCTCCTTTTTTGTGTTTATCGTCATTGTTATTTTTTTCTTTACTTATCTCTCTGCCAAGAATGAAACAAAAAATAATCTATATGGAAACAGTAATAAATTTTGGTTGTCTAACCTTGCTTTTTTCTTGTTGTTACATTTTCACATAATAGCTAGGTATCAAATAAAAAAGTAAGTTTACTTAGAAAAGACATTTTAAACTTTGCAGTTTGTCTATCAAAACAATCGATATATGTTTTTTTGCATCTATTACGTCTTTGAAAGAACTCTTCTTTATATTTGAACCATTATTCTTGAATTATTCGAATTTTTTAGATTGAAAAACAAATGTCTTCAAAATTAACCAAGGAACCATACTCAAATATAAATCGACTAAAATTATTAAACGCAACTACTTCAAATCCCAAGTTTGTACTTGAGAAGTCACCCTTTAACGAAGATGACGATGAAGGGGAAGCAGCTGCTTCCTCGAGTTCAAAAGAACACGTCATTATTGGACGCATATTTCCAGACTCAGAGGTATTTAGAGAAGGTTCATTTCAAATTGAAATTAAATTAACACCAACTTATCCATTCGATCCACCTGAAGTACGTCTTCTTACTCCAATTTATCATCCAAATGTTGGCCAAGATGGTAAGAAAAAAAAATGAAAGAACAGATCAAAAATAACTTTTATCAAGTTTCTCTTTAGGCAAATTTTGTCATGAATTATTAAAAAAAATTATCAATATAAAAATATTTGTTTTTAATCATTATTTTATTTATTTTCTTTCTTTTTGTTAGAAATCGGTCGTGAATATATGGACAATCGACCTGAATTTAATCGTAAGGCACTGGAATTTGTCAAAAAACACGCTTTGCCACGTAGCTAAAGATTGTATTGACTTGTTTCTTCAACGAACTAAACTTTCCAAGTTTTGATGTCTAATATAGTGTGGGATGGGTGTGGGTGGGGTGTGTATGGGTTTGAGTGTAGGTGGGTGTGGGTGAGGTGTGGGCGAGGTGTGGGCGAGGTGTGGGCGTGGTTGTGGTGTTGGTCTCTTATTCAAATGCCCCCACACCCACATCCAGATTTTCAAACTGATTTGTTTAAATAGAATCATATTCTTCATGTTAAAAATATTCATATTTATAAAAATAATGTTATATTCAATTGAAGATTGACAGGATCTTTTTTTGCAAATAGGGTATACGCAATGTCGGTGAACTATTTTTAATAAACATTGTGACCGAGATTTCGATCACGGTAGATGCGGCTGTGAGAGTTTTAGATTAGCTCACAAATATATGGCTATACAAAAAGATAAACTAGCTCAAATATATTTAACACAAGTATTAGAATTCTATTATGGATATGATGACGACAGTGTGAATTGCAAAAAGAATTAGCTGATTTTTTGATTAAATTACATCAGTATGAGAAAGCTTATGAAGACTGATGGTCAATTAAATTCCAATGACATAAGCGAATAAAATATAAGTATTCAATCATCTTGTTTTGATCTATCTCATTAAAGAATTGAACAGATTTCGAAATCATCCATTGTTAATAACGATCATTTCTCAGCAATCATTTTTCTATATGTAGATATCAAGAAAATAGTTTGTCTCTCTCACAACAAAATTATTTCAATATATTTTGCTCAATGAACAGACTCAAATTATCAATGAATCTCAGTACGAAACAAAATCAAACGTCCACTGCTTGACATATTTACTGATATAACGAAGTGTTCCATAGTTAAAAAATAGATATATCATTCATACGAAGGTATTACTGAAATACTATGTGAATAGAGATGTAAATTAATTCGGTTGATATCGAATGCTGGTATCTACCAGAAAATGGCATGAAGAAACTAAAAAAAGTGTTATCTATTATTGTATGATTGTGAGCTTGTTTTATTGACTATGTTTGATAGAGATATTGGTAGAAGGACCAAATTTATGAAATACACCAGAAAAAAACATTTATTCAACTGTATGACGATGCAATAGATATTTCATTAGAATAGAAAAACTAAAATGATATACAATAACTATTTTATTAGGAAAAAAAATTAACTAAAATGTTATAACAACAATGGAATACGATGATCATCTGCAGTTGCTTGGTGTTCATGTCTTCGAGGTATTTGATACATTCATTACCATCTGTAAACGTATTGACGCTGTTCACGATGTGACGAACTTGGGTGATGATATTTCGGCAGTCGGCGCTGTTGTCACCGATAGTGTTATCCAACCAAATCAGAAGCACATTTTGCACTATTTTTATGCTGATTCTTTGATGCCTACGTGCACCTCTTGATGAAACAGATGTTTGGTCTGCTTTCGTCGCGGCACTGGAATCGCCAGCTGCCATTGACTTTTGATTGCATATGCCCATAATTTGTTGTGTAAATATTGTTGATTTGAAATGCTCGAAAAAATGCTAGTGAGTGAATGACTGAAACGGTCCAATTTATAGGACGCCAATTCCCTTTCTAGATTTTTCTCTTTTGCATCATCCTTATTTTTTTCTGTTGTTATTTTAAGATATCGCCTTTTTTTGTCGCTTTAGACTATGTGTTGTTAAGAAAAACAAGAGAGATCAGCACAGACATCCGTTAGTAACGAACAGCGAAAAAGATTGGTGAACTGTAGCTATGGTGGACAATAAACGAAACAATCCGTAAAAAAGAATCATTCTCTTTTTCTTTGACGGAGAAGGAAGCCTTCAAGGATGGGATGTGGGTGTGGGTGTGGGTGCGTGTGAAGCTTATTGACTCGTCCATAGAACCACACACCCACACCCACACCCCACACCCACACTCACACTGACACCCACACCCACACTCACACTGACACCCACACCCATACCCACATCCACCCACACCCACACTCACCAACACTCACATCCACATTCACACCCACACCCTCAGCAGAGGGTACACAAGTTGCTATTGGTGGGAAAGTAATATTGAAGAAAAGCACAGAGTCACAGTCCCCCTCAGACAAAAAAAATTGCCTTTTTCTATTAGCTCGTTCTCCTCTGTTTTTATTATTATGTCTTCATTCATATATCCATGGATAGAGCAAAGAGTAAACTACATATATATATATATGCAGTCCATTTGACTGGCTTATTATTTCAAATCTCTTCGACATATACAAAAAGGCCCTATTTTCGTGACATTCAACGTACAAAAAATAATACTCTTTTGAAGACAAAAAAATTTTTTCAACAAAAAAATGATGCTGTTTTATTAAAGGGGAAAAAGCAGATTTCAAGATTTCAAGATTTCAAGATTCCCAAAGATTTCTAGAGATTTCTAAAGATTTCCAAAGATTTCCAAAGATTTCTAAAGATTTCTAAAGATTTCTAGAGATTTCTAAAGATTTCAAAAGATTTCAAAGAGTCCAATTAAAGAATATTTGCGTGATCTAATAGATCTCTGCTTGAGAACTTGTTCAGTCTCATTTTATACGCGTTCCTACATGACTTAATCCCTCCACTGCAGAGAGAGTCGTATAAGATAGAATGAGTTTGTGACTATGTTTTCATGTTTCCATCCAACGATCTAGTCACATAGTTGCATGTATTGGTATAATCTTAACATTTCAATGAAGACAATCGAAGGCGACAAATCTAAATCTGTAATCGGCTTCTAGAAAATTCGAACTTGATATTTTTCATTCAAGAAACACTTTCTACAGTAATAACCATTCTTTTGTAAAGTTTCAAAAAAGATAGTCAGGGTTGTGGAATTCAAATCCTTAATTAGTTAATAACTATTCGTCGCCTGGATTTCTCTTTGATAAAACGCATTGTTTCTCTGAAATACTGTTCGCCTGCTGAGTAATCAAAGGTATGAATGTCGCGAAACCTATTACAGACTGCAATTGTTCAACCATACTTGCGTTTCTTCAAACTTTATAAAAAGCCGTTGTTTTCTTAAAATAGATTATTTTTGATGAAAAAAGTGAAATTAAATAGTATTCGCCTCAAACCTATCACTCCTTCACATAATTTCAACTGAATAAAGTATTAGATGGGAAAATGTTAAACTTGATATTTAATTTTGAGCTTTATATCAACATTCAATACAAATGGTACTCGTTACCACAATTCGCTTGACCATCCACTAAACTTGACTTAACCTTCGCCTCTTACCACCTACAAGACTCTCTTTTGAGAACTGCTGCTCAAGAACACGTGCTCATGTAAAAAGAAATGTTTATTTTATTGCCAGAGACGACCATTTTGTAAAGAGACCGTACCTTTCTATTTTCTGTTGACATTTACTAAAATCAACCTTGACGAACAGCACGCATCTGTTGTTCGCCAACATACCAAGGCGTCGCCAATCTCGACTCCTTAATTTGCTGTATGATCCAAATTTAATTTAGAGTGCTTCATTTTCTCGTTCAACACATTTTTAGTAGTACGAAGAAATCAATCAAAATACACTTCGTATTCTCATATTGACCATTAAATGCATTTAATAAATAGAATAAGAAGACTACGAAGTTTAACGCAGTAGGATCGACGTTTTAGTCAGTATAATGGAACTATAACTCACAAGTATGCGATACTAGCTCTTGTAAGCTCTATTCTGACAATTTTTTTCGATAGCCCACTCATGGAAATCGGAAAATTTGTTGCATAAGATCTTTTTCTTTCAATATTTGAAGCATCGTGAAATTCTTGTTCTTCAGTTTCTCTGAAACAATGAAGGACATGATTTTCTTTAATAGATATGACCTATTCGCATTAATTTTGTCGTAAGCAGTAGAGACCTAATTATGTTCTTGATTCGGTACTTCAGATCGGGATTCACTAAATAGTTTATGTGAAAACAAAACTTATTCTATGAACCTGCTGATTTTTTTCTAAATCAGATAAGGATGTTGCTCCACTTTAACAAAGGAATGTTACTCTAAATCTCGTTATAGGTATTTGATTAATAATCTTCCGATTTGCTGCACACAACAACTTCCATTTTCATGCAAGGTCTTCTTTTATCTAACATGAGAGATTATACTTCAGGTCAACTGTCATGTTTATTCTAAGTTTGACTCTCTATTTCTGTATCTTTCTTCCATATAAAAACTTATATTACCATGTAACAAAACCTAACTCGTTAAATTCTGACAAAAATATTCTTTTTATTTTGAATACAAATTTGGGCATCCTTACTAAAATTCCATTCAAAGATGTAGCATATCCATTTCCACAGGCATTTTTCATACACAATAGGAAGGTATAAAACTTGAACAAAAATCTTTATTCCGAATCAATCGCTATAGGTAATAAAGAGAAAAGTGATCGAGATAATTTGGATTAGTATGCCACCAAAATTATGAAAACACACCAGATGTTGAATAGCTCAAATATGAGCTTGGTTCCCTGGTGAACTTTCTCAAAGGTTGTGTGGATTGAAAGACTCTGATTCCGCTCGCATGCAAGCAAATAAGTAGTAATACTGCTCTTCTTAGCACCTTAAAATATAATACATTTCTTTAAAACTTCAAAATTTTGAATTCATTTATCATCCTGTACAAAAGAATCATAGAGTAACATGGTAATGCTAGTCGTTTCATAGTATTAGGATTGAGTTTAAGCTTACGCTTCAATCTCATGACGAATAAGTCCAACCATTTTAGTTCCTCTTCACAAATGCTCACTTTTATCCAGAGCCATAAATATTTCTTGAACCTGTGATTAAAGCTTGAGTATGACTACGTCATTAAAATTAAAACTGCGTTGGGAATTCTGCAAAGTCCATTTTCTACTGAGAGTACTTCTGAACGGAAATATATGTAGCAATTCAAAACAATTCTAAATTTTGTACTGATCATTTCTAAAACTAACCCTAATAGCAATCTGCTTGAGAAAATATGCATGCTGATGGAGATGGACATTGCATCGATTTACTACTTCAAAAATATTTCTTTTAGTTCTTTTTTTCATGAAAGATAAAGATTTTGAGGTGTTTTTAATCCATATAAAAAGGAATGAACATCAATTGATGCCTCTTTTACTCATCGTTTCAGAAAATTTCAGTAACATTAAACATGTATCTGGCAAGACTATAGTCAACTAGGCTTAGTACCCAATAGTGAATTGAAAGCTAAAGCCCATCATTTTCGGAGTCTAAACAACATCTCACTATTAAATTTATACTATTTGGACTACCGTTTACTAAATGACAGATAAGTAGTTCGGCTGTTGATAACAGTGTTGTACTGTTGTATATGTTACGATTTTCACTCGAAGAAAAGAGTTATTTCTTTATACTTTTGAAGCTTTGATACAGACCTCAACCATAGAGAAAGGATTCAGCATTTAGGTTGTAAGAATGGAAAGAAAGCTCAGATGACTTTTAGTTCTTCCTTTTGTCAAAGATCTGTTTTTTATATAAAGCGGTACTATCAAGATGAAGTAATTTCTGCATGCAAGTTGTCCATCATTTGCTTTTCGTATTAATCATCTTTTGTGTTTGGAGTCATAAGTCACAGACCGTTCTTTATTTACAGGGGCATTGCTTTAATAAAAATTCACTAACAATGGACGTGTTTATGTTAGCAAGTAGTATAGTTAAACACATTCGGGTCAAATTCAAAGCTCTCACCGCCAAATTAACATATTTAAAATATAGGCTGCTTTTAGTATGCATCAACCAAGATTTTCAAGTTTTCAAGTGTTTACAATGTTTGTAGGATGACCAAAACTCAAAATTTCAGCAGAATCTTTTATTCTGTTTTCTTGATGGTTGAATGAAACTTTTCGAATTACATCATCAAAAATATTAATTTCATATTTTTGAAAAGATTTTCAAAAATATACCAAAGTGAGAATTTTGGATCTATTTTTCCTTATATACGGAATTGATGCTAACATGGATTTTTTGTCTAAGACCTTTTACAATCTCTTTTTTAAATATGGAACATATGTATATTTCTAATGTATCTCGACCATCTCTATCCAACTATCAAGAAAACAATGAAACAATCTGCTGAAAGTTTGAGCTGGGACCATTCTACATACATTGTTAACACCTTAAAACTATAATATCGCGGTCGGTGCACACCAACAGCAGCTCATATTCTAAATTTGTAAGTTTGGTAGTGAGAGCTTCACTTTGACCCCAATATATCCAATCTCCTTAACTGACAACACAAGCGTCGTCGCTGTAGGGGATGTTTTGTGTCAAACGTACTTTTTAAAATTGTTTCACAGAGTTCGTAAGGAAAAATAAGCTTTTAGAGTTTCGCAAATCGAACGCAATCCGTAGACAATGTTTTTTACAGAACCGAATCTTGTGAAGCGTTTGTTCGTTGGAACTTTCACATTCATGATCAGCTATTCGACAGCACTTCTTTGAAACACCACTCACGGCTAGTCGCTCGCGTGCTTAAGTTTACTTTCCCAAAAGATGATTTATAGTCTACGATTCAGTCGATCTAGATTTAGCTAATTGCGATTAACCATTCAATTTCCAGCAGAAGTATTCCCGATGAAAAATTTCAAACAAAACATTTTGCTATACAGAATCATTCCTGTCTTAAATTTTATCGTCTTTCTGATAAATCTGCCATGTATTGTAATTCAACATTTACCGAATCTTAGTCGAGCATTCTCAACAAGCATGCTAGATGTTTTACAAATATTATCTAAACCAAATATTCACTTAACCATTAATATCAGTGGTCACTCGTTCGTCAGCATCTCTTAGAGTTGACATTCACGGCTGGTCGCCTCCTTTGTAAAATCTATCTCCTGAACAAAATTACCCTCTGGTTTGCACAATCTGTTCAAGTAACATTGTGCTTCTCTCCATAATATTTGTAGCTTATAAGTAACAGACTCCTCGACTGAAACTTGAAAATACTTGTGCTATGATGAAACTAATCAGAGATACAATACATTGCATCGACGCTTATAAAATATCAATTTAGGCAAGCGATTGATTGATCAAAGTCAATTAAGCAAAGAGTGGACACGAACAGGACGCAAATAAACTTTTGTGCTTGACTCTATTCCAAATATGAAAACTTGGATTGGGCCAAAGTGATTCTTGAAAAAGATATGTGATTAGTTAAAAATTCTGCCTGAGAAAACTTATAAGACGAAAACTAGATATGGAAAACAGCTTTAAGAGTGAAATTTAGGTCAGAGAGAAAGTTTGGTTGGTAGTTGAATGTCGAAAACGTCGGAGTCACGGAGAACTCGAAGGCTTGAAGACTGACTGGACAAATAGCTACTAGTGATCATACTATATGATCGAACCCACAGCACAAAAACCGTAACTTGATTAAGGAAAAACTGGAAATGAATATGATTGGTCGATAGTATAGCTCAAAGCATACATAGCCATGTTACATAGTTAATCTGATATTTCGAATATATACGCAAACACGTGACTGCAGAAAAATATACATACATACATAAAAACTAACTTATTCAGTTTTTCCTTTTGCCGCTCTTCTAAGTAATGGGAATATACTATTCAAACGATATTCAATGGCATTAAACATTTTGGAAGCGGTTTACACAAATTTTAAGTACGCATCTCTCTATACCAATTGCTCTCAACCCGCAATGGTGTTAATGATATAGTTATTGTTACGTCCTTGATTTTTTTTTCGAAAAAGAAAGGGTCTTTCATGAAAATAACGACTTTTTATGAAATTTGATTATAAGTAATGGAGGTTGAGGAATCTGAATCTGGAATTAGTTTCTTAGGGTTGTATACATGAAGTTTCGATTCAAGGAAGAGATTTTTGAACAAGTTACGCTTTGTATTAAATTTGACCATTCGTAGACGAAACTAGTTTACTTGACCAAGCAATGCAGTTCAAACTTTCCAAAAACTAACAGCATATTCGAACAACCCGCATCCGAAAATCTTTGATAAAACTTCATAAAAAAATTCTTCTTTGCTGAAAAGGTCCTTTCTTTAATGGAAATATTAGGGATGTAACGGTACCAGTACAATAATATGACAGCCGGTCAATATCAATTCCATTCAATCCTGATAATTCACTACTGTATTGTTGTTGGAATATGCCTCATTCTAGGGTTCCAAAGGATTCTTAAAGATTTCTATAGATTTCCAAAGATTTCTATAGATTTCAAAAGATTTTAGGTGTCAAAATCTGCTTTTTCCCCCTTGTGTTTTATAAAGATATATTTATTAAATAATTATATCATACACAAATATAGAAGAGGATAAATTACATACATAATATACAAGAAACTATTGATTAGCTCTCTCTTGATTTTCAGTTTTCTAGACGTTTCTGCGTATTCTCCTGAATTTAATACTATAGAATATGTCTGCTCTTGGATGAAATCGTACATAGCAGCACAACAACCAAAAACAGCAGCAAAATTAAATGCAACAATAGACAATGCATGCAATGATATACCACAGAAAATCATACAATCTTACATTTCTCATTCTTTAACTGAAATTCAAGAGAGAGCTAATCAATAGTTTCTTGTATATTATGTATGTAATTTATCCTCTTCTATATTTGTGTATGATATAATTATTTAATAAATATATCTTTATTAAACAGCGTCATTTTTTGTTGAAAAAATTTTTTTGTCTTCAAAAGAGTATTATTTTTTGTTCGTTGAATGTCACGAAAATGAGACCTTTTTGTATATGTCGAAGAAATTTGAAATAATAAGCCAGTCAAATGGACTGCATATATATATATGTGTAGTTTACTCTTTGCTCTATCCATGGATATATGAATGAAGACATAATAATAAAAAACAGAGGAGAACGAGCTAATAGAAAAAGGCAATTTTTTTTGTCCGAGGGGGAGTGAATATTAATGGTTGGTTTTGTCTCTAGGATAATAAAGCGCATATATTTTCTGTTAATGGTACAACATTAAGTCCTCTTCGAGAATTAGAACACCGTGACGTTGTCACTCGCTTAACTTATTCACATGATGGACGCTTCTTGGCTACTGCTGATAATATGAAAAACGTAACGTGTTATCAATTACTAAATTTTGAATTAATTGGTCGTGATATGTTGCGTTATCATGCAGCAATTGTAACTGATCTTGCATTTAGTCCTGATGGAAAAAAATTAGCATCAGTTGCCATTGATACACATTTAATGATTCATCAAACTGAAAATATAACAAAAATGAAACAAGGTAAAGGTTAAAATATCGAATAGTTCAATGCGCATGATTTCAATCAGTATTGATATTTTCGACGTTTTTTTTATTCAGGTGCTCATCCTTTCAATCCGTCTACATGTTTAACTTGCTTAGATAATGATACATTACTAACCGGTGGCAATGATTGTTGTCTGCATAAATGACCTATAAAATGTTAGAAATGATTATTCATATTGGTTTGCTAATTCGTTATTTGAATAATTCATTTATTAATGAACAATCCTTGCTTGTTATCCATTTTGATTGTATGTGTACTACGACAAATCTTTTCTGTGTGCTTTTTAACCTTATGTCATCTTTTCTTTATGATGTATGAAACTCTTTTAATCAAAAAAAAAATTAGATGCGACATAAAATGAGAATGTTCGACTTTTATGTTTAATGAATGTTCAAAACTAATTTACATATGGAAATTGTCGACGTAACAGATCGAGAATTAATAATGAACTACCATGAGATTCAACCAGTTTTAACATTTCTAAAGGGTGTGCGTTTGAAATAATTGAAAAATCATAGGACTTTTCGAACTTCGGAGCAACACCAAATGGAGTGAATGTGCCTAATGTCGTCAAAGTACCGTTAGTAGTTGTTTCTGTTGTTGTTGGCAGTAATGGTGTTAATTCTTGTGAAGAATTTATGATGACTTCTTCTATTGCAGATAAAAACCCAAAATAAGCACTCAAAGAGAATGATGCATTATGCATATTTGTCAATTCACTTTTGATAAGATGAAAACCGGGAAGTTTATTATTGATACTAATGTTGTATAGTTCCATTAATGCTCGACCATCCATCTCCTCACATAATGGTAGTAGTTGCTTCAAACGATTAGCTGCAAGAAAGTCTTGCGTATCTAATTCAGACCACTCAAGGATTGGCTTTCGAATAAAATCCAATGTCGGTTTTCGAGTTTTGATTATTGAGGATACAGTATTTTCTCTCGGTGATGGTTTTTCACTTTCTTTTGCTTTTACAGTTACAGAAGGTTGCTCTTTAGTTGCTCTATTATCTGTATCATTAACAACTTTTTCTGGTAGTATAGGCACTCGTTTTAGTGCATTAATTTCTTTCATCAAACGTTGACATGCTTCATCGAACGTCAGTCGACCGAAGTTGATATATAATCGTGATCCAATCAGGACTTGTAACCAACCATCAGGTTTGAATTCTTTTCTCATTATTAATGGGATCATACGTCGTTTAAGCTTATATGCATAGGAGGCTTCACTTTGACAAGCGCTACTGCGTTTATACGAATCCGACATACATAAGATGATGCATTCTGAATCATTAATTGCATTTGACATAGCAGTTAAAACTGAATAAAGAAAACGGAAATAGGTAACTAATGAGTTCATTGATTTTATTGATGATACTACCTGATCCATGCATATGATGAAAGTCGATCCATACTCTAAAACCTTTATTCACAAGAAAAGTATATATTTTACGTGCCAACTCTTGATCATCATGACAATACGAGATCATTAGATCGTATTTGTATGATTGTTTACTAGGTGTTTGTTTGCGTCCTTTCGAGGTGTCAGCTCGTTTCATTGTATCTAGTCCAACAAATACGTTACTTTGAAAAGATTTCCCATCGTGATTGATTTTGCCTACTTCTTTTTGTTCGAATTGTTCGTAGAACAATTTTTCTATAATATTTATTTATTGAAAAAATGTCTATATTAAATATAAAGCTAGTCTACCTTTCTCGAGTTTCCAGAAAATGCCAGAAGCTACTCTTTTCAACGGCTCATTTTTATCATCGTGAGCAATCTTTCGAATTCGGTCAACAAGATTCGGATAGGAATTTAAAATGTCACGGATTTCTTCGTTGAACGACAATTTCCATATTACATCATAGGCTAATACCAGTGCTTTGCCTTCCAATTGAGTAGTGCAATCAGCAAGCAATGGAATAGCATTCTGCTTTAAGATTTCACTTTTGACTTGATCGTGTTGAGTAAAACCTAAACAAAGAACTATAAGATGCCACAGACATCTTTTTTTTTACCTTGGAGAGTATCCAATAATTGTTCTATTTCAGTTGTTTTGTCCGATTTTTGATTCATTAATGTTTTTAACGATTGAAACACTGTATCAAGAAGTTCACTAAGATTTGCCATCTCTTTAATATCGTTTGCATGCGCTGTATAAGCAATAAGATTGCAAACATTGAGTTTTAACGATTCATTGTTAGACGAAGCTATAAGATTAAATGTCGACACCATTTCTGATTGGTTTACCCGATCAGCTATGTCTGGTTCATTTAACATATTTCGAAGAAAACAAAACATTGTGTTGACAAGAGTTATCGTTGAATCAGATAATTCATCATGAAGATTAATATAAAAAATGAGTTGTTTGAGTATTATTAGTACCTGATCAATAAATAATAGATTTTCACTTATGATTTTCATATTGATTTGAAGCTGATTCTCCCCATGATTGACCATTTTGAGTAACCGATCACTTGCTTTCATTATCGGTTCACTCCACTTTTGTGTCAGAGGAGCTAGATGATGTAACAATTCAGTGTATTGACGTAACATTGTACTAAGCAAATCCTTCATAGTTTGTTCGAGACGAACACCTATATAAATAGAGATCAACGAAAAAAAAATGGTTCTTGTATGCACGCTAACAAAGGAAGTCGAGTTACCTCTATAAGAAGTAAGAAATTCGGGACAGCTAATAAGGAAAAAATTCTCAATAGCTGTCATTGATTTCGTCTCCATTGACATATTCGTGAATAGGTCAATATAATATGATGAAATAAGACAGTATACAACAGGATTAAGTAGGTTAACAACAGCATCTTTGTCTGAATCGTCATCATCATTCAGATGTTGTTGATACTTTGTGTATACTTCTAACAAATCCGTGTAATTCTCAAACAAATAATTGTTATCTTCCAACAGAAAATCTTGTGACTTGGCTATATCAGTAAGACAATTTGCAATCACCTCCAATAAAGTTGAGTTCAACATCCATGCTGGAATCAAACTAACATTCGGAATGTTATTAACTAATGTGTTCATTAGTTTGCTCATGGAACAAAATACAGTGATCTCATGCTTTGTTAAAGATGAAGGATATTGACGTCGATGAAGGATGTCAACCAATGTTTCTTGAAGTTCAAGAAACAGTTCATGTTGAGAAATAGATATGAGACTTTGTGGAGGTAGGCAAAGGACCGTATTGACTATACCAATGACAGCAGGATACTTCTGTTCATTCGAACTATTATTTTTCAAGTTCGTCACTGTATGTGTAAATGTATTCAGGATATTCATCAGTTCTTCGTTTGAGTAAGTACCGATTTGCTGACTCACCGCAGAGAAATACTCATGGTCTATAGAAAAACGTTTCGATAGTGGATTTTCATTATTCTTTGGGGACAAATCCAAACCTATGCTTGATTTGCTTGTTGATTGTTCTTTGGAAATAAGATTATGCTTCGACTTTTTAGATGAAACAATTCGTTGGCTTTGTATAGATGCTTGCTGTGTATGGTTTTTCGGTTTATCTTGTCGGTGTTTATGGGTTGATCGTCGACTTGGAATAGGCTTTCGCAGTACGTATTCATTTGGAATATCAAACAAACCTTGGTTTGGTTGCTGATTTGGAATAGGTTTTGACACTATGTATTCACATGGAAAAATAAATGAATTTTGGATTGATATCGGCATTTGATGTGATTGTAACGAGTTCAAATCATAAGAGAAACAAGTGAGCAATCGATTTGCTTGCGGAAAATATACATGATAAGCGTTGTTCATATTTAAAGACACAATTATCAAACAATAGTAAACACCGTGTTTGGTTTCTCGTGTTTTTTGTAGTTAGTGCCTTCCAATGGATCTTATCTACATAATTAAAAATAATGTGTGAAATGAGTGGTAATATAAAACCGAAAAGCTGTTTTAAGAAAAATGCTATGGTGATAAAGAATAAAAGGATTCGATCAACTATTAGCTAGGGTGTGAGTGTAGATATGGATGTGTGGATGTTATCTTACGGCCATATATATGCCACCCACACCCACACCACACCCATTCCGCGGAAAATGACATTGACGATTTTCGTGCCTGGGTCCCCCCAGGTATCATGGAAAAAAAACATTTATTTTTTCAGGAATTAAAACTAGATGTGCTTGTAGAGTCAGGGGTGCTGATTACGAATATCACAATGAGAGCTTTCAAAACTCCTTTATTTCATAAATAGTCCGAACCACTCTGTGTACCCCGTTTTTCATTGTTGGGGCCCTCATGGATTAAGTATCCGATCATATTTAATGAAAACTATTTTGTCTAATCCAGAATTTTAAGCTCTCCACGAATTTGAAGTTTTTATGCCGCAAAAATGTAATCTTAGAAAAAAAATGGCGATTCTGGGGCCCAAATTGATCTTTTTTTTCAATACATATGCTTTTATGTCTATAACTTTTCTATGAAGACAGCCTGGTTGCAATGTCAAATTTGAATCATAAGGGAAATTTTTAAAGCTCTATCGATTGGTGATCTCAAAAACAGAGAAAACGTTGTGCAACAGGGTCCAAAATCTGTAATATGAGCCTATCCATGTAAGCCACGACCGAACTTACTCAATCGAGGCCATCAGATTTTGCTCAATTTAAGATATATTGTAGAGGAAAGAATTTTATGAATTTCTACGCAAGCCGTTTCAAAAAATATTGCACCGTTCTAGCAATATTTAAATTTCTTTGAGAACACTATCGCCAAAAAAATACATTTTTTGTGATTTTTTGTGGCATAAAAACTTCAAATTCGTGGAGAGCTTAAAAT